>CACVKI010143738.1:0-18456 GCA_902732785.1 Trichogramma evanescens | reverse complement strand
AGCATGCTTGTCAAGCAATGGACAAAAAGACCCGTCCCAAATGATTTTACTCGTAAGTAATTTAAGGGGACAACCCGATGTTTCGAGCTGAAATGTAAATATAACCATACCGATTAAAATTGTACTTTTTTCATAACAGTAATAATATATGTTCACACTAGGCCTGATTGACAAAAAAACACTTTTGCCCGAGCTCTGAAATCCAAATTTCATTACTTTTTTCATAATACTAATTATGATTGGATTCTGACGTGAGTTTTTCGTCAATATTAATCTGTGGGGTCTTGAAATTTACAGAAAAGTACCTTCTTCTCCTTAAGTAGAGTGCGTGGCCAGTCAATACAATCACAATATTTATCATCATGAAAAAAGTAATATAATTGAGTCAATCAGTATGAAAATATTTTACTGTCACACAAAGAAAATTTCAATTTCGATGGCTATTTTTAAATTTCAGCTCGAAACTATGATGGTATTTTAGAATACAAACAATGAAAGCAGAGAAAAAACACAGATTTTACTTGAAGAGATGAGCTTCAGAACTATTAAACAATACTTAATAATCAGACAAAGAAGTCGTTAGCTTTCATTTTCATTTTTTAATACTTATGAGATAGTAACAGCATTCACATGAATGATCACTTTTGTGGCAACAATCAATAAACACTTTTGTCGCATCAAATGACAACTTTATTTTAATTTTCTATTTACACTTCAAGAATCATATTCTGAATTTTTCAGATCGTTAAAGTTGCTACTAAAAAGCACTATAGGAGTTTTTAACTTACCTATAAAAATCTTGAGTTAAGAGAAAAATGCCTTTTTTTATTTACCAGCACATAAAACTTTCCTCGAGTAATCAAGCTTGGTAATAAAAACACATAAATTTTCTGCTTGACGACCCACAACACGTTTGTCGTCGTGACGTCTCGCCTCGCATCTAACCTACACCAATTGTCATCGAGCAGTTGACAGCACGTACAAAACAAAAGTTGAATACTTCATTCTTAAATCATGAATTTACGTGTCAAAGTCGACTATTATAGTGCTAATGTAAATAGTAGAGAATCTTTTTTCAATTTTACTCCATTACACATTGCCTGTCAAAAGTATAATGATGGTCCCAAATTGAGTATTCAAAAATTATCAATGTTCTCATAGAGAATTATGCTGAAAATTATTCAGGGTATAGATATGAATTTACTCCATTATTTGCAGCATGTCAAGCAAATGGAAAATATGTTATGAAAATGTTAAGGCATGTATCATTTAGTTTTCACTTAAATTTTATGAATTGTGTGAAAAAATATTTGATGACTGCTTGGGAGAAAAGTACATTGGTAATGTAATACTTGTATGATAATTTAGACTATTTGTTATTGCAATACAATTATCATCATGGCAATTTATTTTTTTTCTAAATGGTTAACCCGACTCATAAAAAAACTAATAAACTTTAAAAAAAAAATTAAAATCGATAAGATTTACGAGAAGTTCATCTTCGTGAATTTACGTGATTCGATGACAAACGAAGCAAGAACTGACGAATCAAGTTGATAGAAAATTCTTCCGTCGCGCGTACTTACAATAAAACGTTAACAAATCTGTATATAAAATACCACGTTTTCCACAAAAATATGGTAAGTATAATTACAACACGACGTGGCCAAAAGTAATAAGCATATTTTATAACATGAGTCACATTTTCATGAAAATCAAAATAAGGCCACATATTGAGATATTAAAATATTATTTATAATAAAAATATTTCACATGATATATTTTCAACATAAGCTTAATTTATTTGCTAAATGGTTTTAAATTTTATTTGAATAACATATGAATTAATATTTTTCACATCTTTTTAACATCAATTTAGTTATTACAAAAATAATGCATCAATCTTTCTCTAAGCTGTTTACCAGTTACATTATTTTCTGCTACACCTGGTTCTTTATATAAAGCTGTTTCAACGATGTTATCTTTATCTTCACCGGTAAGCTCAATTGGCTCTGATCCCTCCTTATCGATGATAACATTATTTAGTACACAAGTGCTTTTGATTATTTTATTAACTATTTCTGGTGAGGTCCCAATGGTGGTATAAAATATTTGCCACTTTTGGCAAGTGTGCCCAAAAGCATTTTCCACCACTACTCGAGCCCTTGATAACTGGTTATTAAATAACACCTGTGTCCTTTCTAAATTTGCACCTGGAAATGGCTTCATCAAATTACTTGACAGAGGATAAGCGCCATCACCAATGAAATAGTATGGCACTTGAATGTCTTGATTTGATCGATGTCTCATAGTAGGTATATTTAGAAAGTTTTGGTCTAAAGCCTGCTTGAACTCCGAATTTCTGTAGACACCACCATCACTTTGGGAGCCGTATGCACCAACGTCAATAAACATATATCGGTAGTTTGCGTCTACGACCGCTTGATACACTACGGAGTGATATCTCTTATAATTATAATAAAGAGAATGAGAATTAGGAGGTTTTTTGATTCGGACATGTCTGCCATCAATTGATCCCAAGCAAAATGGCATACCCCATTTGAGGTAAAATTCATCGGCAATTCGCAAAAAATCATCATGAGATGGTATGGACATGTGAACAGAACTTAAAACATTCCATATATCATCGATCGTTTCTTCGATTATATCTTTAACCGTAGTTGTTCCCATTCTGAAGTTAAATGACAATTGTGTGAATGGCAGTCCCGTTACCAAAAATCTATTTTGAAAAAAACCGAAAAAAAGAGTAATTAAATTACATAAATTTTATAAGAGCTCTTTATAAAACTATTAATAATAATAGCTAAGAAATAAGAACTGCATATACATTGAAAGTTTGACGAAAAGTTCAATTTTAATGCGTATATCATTTATAAACTAGTTCATACGAATAAAAATTTTTGTATAAAAAAAAAGAGGAATAAAGAACAAATTGATAGTCTTACCTAATTGTCAAGACAAGTCTTTCTTCTGGTAGAATTGGACAATTATGTAGGTTACACCATATTTTTTTAACTTCTGGTCCAATTTTTGATAAAATATAATCAAACGTGGTTAGATTCATCCGTGTATACTGTTTAAATTTTTTTGGATATTTTTTCAATTGCTTAAATAGGTGATGTTATTCTCCATAAAGAGCTCTATCTTTATTAATATCACAAGTCTGTGAACGACGTGGCATTATCTTTAATAATATAGAAAAGTTTTGAAAATAGATTTTCCACTAGTAACAAAGCCTCAAAGGACTATTATATGTGTGTACTGTGTAGACATCGAGCACACGATAATATGGATAAGTAATCGCCGGTTGTAGTCTATAGGCGGCGCAAAGAACGGATATGCACTGGCACTGACTATAACGATCTATATTCTCTGCTATAACTACAGTACCTACAATACAACACATTCGTACTTCGTAATTCGCAGCGACCGCGCGATAATGCGTTTTTGTTATTTGTTATCATAAAAACCTCAATTAAAAAAAAAAAAATATGTCTACTCTTACTACCGACGAAGACAATTTGAAATTTTTTGAAACGCTGCTACCTCAGGTTAAATTAATCAAAGAGAACGAAATATTGATATTCAGAAATGATATCCAAAGCAAGGTTCAAGCGCATGCTTACCCCCAATCGAACAAAAGAAAATCGATGGACGATGATGATATACGTAAGTAAAATTGATCATTAAATTAAAGTAAATAGTATGTAGTGGAGTTGATGAAACTTTTTTTTTCTCGCAGAATTCGTGGAATGTATACCTCCTCCTCCTAAGGTAAACAACGTTAAAAGTGAAACGTCAGATAATAAAGGTTATAATTTTTTGTACATAATCATATGTTTTTAAACATAATCGTTCATTTTATACTAAAATTTAAATATTATTGCTTCCCACTGAAAATATTACTGCACGAAATGCAACATCAGCATCAGATTAGAACCGGATCTATGCAGCCAATACGCCAGCCACTGTCAGTATACGGCCAGGTGAGCCAGCAACCTCAGCAGCCTTCACCAAGCCAGCAAACTCAGCAACCTCAGAAGACTCATCTTTTTCTTGGTCAAAGATCTCAAGTACAAGGAGGCCCTCAACAAACCCCAAGTCCGCATTCGATGCAGCCTTCACCAGGCCAGCAGACTCAGCAACCTCAGCAGACTCAGCTTGGTCTCTGTCAAGTATCTCAAGTACAAGGAGGCCCTCAACAAACCCCAAGTCAGCATTCTGTCGGTTTCTTCGGCATCGGTTTCTCGAGTTTTTTGCGGGTAACCGATCATGTTTCGGTTACTTCGGTTACTCGAGTTTTTGTCGGGTAATCGATCATGTTCAGGTTACTTCGGTTACTCGAGTTTTTGTCAGGTATCAGACCATGTTTCGGTTATTTCGGTTACTCGAGTTTTTATCGGGTAACCAATCATGTTTCGGTTACTTCGGTTACTCGAGTTTTTGTCGGTTAACCGATCATGTTTCGGTAACTTCGGTTACTCGAGTTTTTGTCGGGTAACCGACCATGTTTAGGTTACTTCGGTTACTCGAGTTTTTGTCGGGTAACCGAGTTTTTTTCGGGTAACCGATCATGTTTGGGTTACTTCGGTTACTCGAGTTTTTGTCGGGTAACCGAGTTTTTTTTGGGTAACCGATCATGTTCAGGTTACTTCGGTTACTCGAGTTTTTGTCGGGTAACCGATCATGTTTCGGTTACTTTGGTTACTCGAGTTTTTGTCGCGTAACCGACCATGTTCAGGTTACTTCGGTTACTCGAGTTTTTGTCGGGTAACCGAGTTTTCTTCGGGTAACCGACCATTTTTAGGTTACTTCGGTTACTCGAGTTTGTTGATGTTGATGTTGATGTATGTTGATGTGCGTTAGTAGCTTACACTCACGCATACATTCATGAGCGTACACATTTACGCGGGATACATACACGCGCGGGTCGATTTAACGCGTCGATGTGCGTTAGCTGCTTACACTCGCGCATACATTCATGCGCGTTCACATATACGCGGGATACATACACGCGCGGCTCGATTTAATGCGTTGATGTGCGTTCATTTGCCGATCTAATTTTTATCAGTCCTAGTTGTTACATTTTAGTTTTACAATGCTTAAAGCTAGGTTATTAGTATATAACAGTAATATTACTTAATTAATTTCATGCTTAAACTCATGGTCAAAGACGCTGCCACCAGAGGGCGCCGGCCCGGCGAGTCGCACTCGCTATGGAAGCAGTCGAGGCCGTAGGATAAATACGGGCCCGCTTCGCGGTAAAATTCATTCCCTAGCATACGCTGGCGGTAGGTGCAAAGCGCTTGAGTTTCGCGGTCGGGGAGATTCGTCTCTCAGCTCGCTGCGATCTTACAAGTTGTCGGTCGGAGATTTAATCTCGGCTCGCTGACGACAGTAGGAAGACGGTCGTGGGTAGTGGTAGCTCGCTGTCCCTCAAGTGCCTTTGCAGCCTATCGGCTAGCCACTTGCTTTTTGTAAGCGCGACTTTTACGATGAGCAGTAAGAGTCGGCTATTTATACTCGGCGTCGGCCGATAAATCAATCTTTAAAACATTGTGAGATTGATCGGCTCGAGTTTGCGTCACGAAACTCGGGCAATTTGTTTATTTAAACACCATTATATTTTGTTATATTCTTATGTAAATACATTTCAATATTGACTTTTAATTAATAATTATCAATTTTATTTTAAACATACACTATATCTCATAAACTTATTTCAACCACCCTTCCAACGCAACAGATCATAAAGCATATTGTTTTTGGCCTTCATTAACAAAAAACACACTTATTTTCTCATTTTCTATGTGATTTGGTACCCTTGGATGGCATTGCGTTTAATAGAGCAACTACAAGCTTATTTGTCTTACCACTGTGGCGAACTGAGTGAATGTGTGTGTATGTGGTTGCCTGAGCAACAGGAGTTGTTGTTACATGCCGCTGCTATTGTTTCATTCATTCGATTCTTGTACGTCCTGCGAGATACTACTGTTCAAGTTAATTAAATAAAGTTAATTGTATTTATTAATCTCTTGCTATTTGTGTTTGTTAATTATATCAATTGTAGATTACCACAACCACTATTTAGCTATACCTCCTCACATGCAAGTATTAGCAGTTTTACGATTATTAGCTGAAGGTGCTTACCAAATTCCGACTTGATACCAGGGGATGCGAGGTACAACAATCCTGGCCAACCCCGTAAAATATCCGCTGAACAATTGGAGCAAGTTGTGCATACCATTGACGAGAATCCTCAAGCGACTGTCAAACGATTACCGCAATAACTGGGATTGAACGTTACGCTATTAAATCGCGGACCCAATTAAGTTTTCGCATTGCGGCAAAAAAAACCAAATTGAATGAAATCACATGGCTGCACAATGACAGCAAACGCCGTACCCTCCGAAGTACAAATCGTTGAAAACGGATTTCATGCCTAGTAGACTGGCACAAATTATTGCGAAAGAAGGAGGACCCATCAATTATTAATTAAAAATTAATTATTAATTAATATTAAAATTCTTTATTACTGTTAAATTAAATTAATTGTTCAATTACAAATCAATGATTTATATGTACATTTATTCAGGTAAACAAATTTTTTAATTATAAAATAGTTGTTTGAAATTACATTCCAATGTGTAAAAAAAACATTTACTTTGCCTAATCCTGACTCTATAATTACTTTACAGAAATTTTTTCTCCGGATCAGGATCTAAGAGTACTGTTCTCAAGAATAAAAAATTGTAAATATTCTGTGAAAGTATTAATGAACATTGAAAACGCAAGTCTTCAGTTTGAAACAACAAATGCAAGGAATTTGTCCCGGACGTAATTTTCAATGACGGCAAATGTACTTATTGGATTGAATTCAATAATTACAAGCTTAATACAAGCTAATTACGCGAGTTCGTGTATATCAAGAATAAATCGAACATTAACCTCGTACTCAGTTATTTTTTAGCTCAATCTTAAACGTAAAAAATACTTTTTATTGAAAATTTAATAATAATGTTACGTTTGTCAGATAGATAAAGAATATCTTTGCTTATGAATAGGGGGATTTTCTTAAAAGAAAATCAGCAACTGTATTCCGATGTAATAGAATATTTAGCTGCAAAGTTTCTTTTTCTGGTAAAAATACGTCAGGTTTGAACATTTTTCCAGAACCTATTTGCTCTAAATAGTACAAAATGTACACACTGCAGCTAGTACTATCGGCAACATCTTGATATGGTCTTTTATCAAAATCTTTTTTCTTCCATATAATTTTGGCCACATTTTTAAAAGTAGAGTTTGGCTGATAAATATCTATAAAACTGTACAGAGCATGCATAACCCTCTTGCACTCTGGATCAATTTTGTCAGACTTTTTGTAAGGATCTATGCAAGAGTAAGTTTCATCTTTTCTGTCGAGTACTAAAAGATGCCAATGGTTTTTATAAAGATAGGGTATCAAGATCAAATTTGAAAATGGATCAGTTCTTTTACAAATGTATCTTTGCGAATCGATTATTATTGTTCTATTGTTGCTTTCATTTCCAACAATAACATTCGAATCGTCAAATAAAACAGACATCGTTCCACTCATTAATTTGAGCAGTTAAAAATGCGTTAATGACCATGTCGTTTATCCATTTTCTTTCTCTTAAACCAGTATATTGCATTGCTGTTAGCTCCGTAGTGTGATCATCTTTAACTGATATGTATTTGCCTATATATCCTTCCGGACTTTAATCATTAATAATATTCACGATCTGCATGCAGTCCATTATTAAGTATTTGCACTATTTTGTTATTTAAAATACAAAAATTATTATTTTTTGACCGATAGTTGTAATCATTATTTGATTGGTATTTCAATGAGTCGATTACTTCGACATCATTGACTTCAACGGTTTTTCCATGAGCATTTTTTTGCGTTGATATTTTTTGCAAAGCTTCCCAGTGACCTCTCTGTTGAATCCCAGAACATAATAAATCGTATGTTTCATCTGCACAATCAGATAAATTGTATTAATGTATTTTGAAGAAACATTGATTTTCTGTTCTAAATACATTTATACGAACTTCGTATAATATGCGAAAAATCCTCAACACAAAAACAGTACCAGACGTACCATTAGAACCCATTATTTTTTTATACTTTATAATGTTTTCATACTGAATTTAATCACATGTCTTTTGCGGCCACTGCCATTCATCTTCTTCATTATCAAAGACGTAATCAACAAATTCTGTTCTTATTTTGAAATGATCATCGATTTTACCAGTTAGTAACTGAGAAAATGCATAAAATAAATAATTTCCTTCACCATCTTTGCGAATTATTCCATAACTTTCACTACCATAAGTGAAAAAATTTTCACTTTCACTATTGTCGATAGAAATGCTTAAAGTTTCTATTTTAGAATCAACTAATTCCTTGCTTGGTATGGTAACTGTACTTTGTGCCTTATTATCGACGAGAATTTCAGAATGATCGTGATATACGCCAAATCGCGTATTTTAGACACGCACTGCAGATCGGCGCCGCTTCTCAGCCTCGCTGTGATCGCTGTGAACTACCGCCGCCGCCGCCGCCGTCGCGCGCCGTCCGCGCCGAGCTATATTAGCCGGCGCGCCGGGACGCTGCGGCGCTTCGCTCGCGAGCTCTTGCGCTGAGCACATCTCCCGGACCTTCCGGAGAAGTGCGGCACTCTTACCTAGAGTCACCAAGACCCAAGCGACGTGTTCTCTCCCGGGTCCCCGGGGTTTACACAAATCCCTCTCACTTTCAGAGTCAAGGTTGTTGGTTGGATAGGGACAAGTCGTTCAATAAAGAACTTATTCGTTTCTTCACAAAACAATTCTTTTTTACTTCTTACTTCCTTCCGGATCTCCTCGTCCGTTCTACATTAAGAAGCTTCACCGGTGGCCGCTAGGTGGTGCAGCGCCGGCACTCACAAGCCACGTGTGGCCGCCAGCGCTTAAGTATCGGTCACTTCGGTCGTTCAGCGAGTGCAGCCTGGATCTTCCGGCCGCACTAGCCAGCTAAGCCAACTCAGATTCATCAACGCAGTGGAGATTACGAAGTCGACGATACTTCTAGCCAACCTTCGCCTCGCGGACCACGGAACAACATCGGACTTGGACTTCTCCGGCCTTTTCGTTCGCCAAGCAACAGAGTTGGAACTCTGACACGTCTCATCGATCTCGGTCCTTTTCAGGACCACAGAACGTAGCGTTCAAAAAGTCGTCGAAACTTATAAGAGTTTCGACGCAAGCCGACTTGTAGGTTTCGGAGTGTCTACGCCCGAAGACCAACAACTAGTGGAAAAATTAAAGGACTTACGAGACAAGGTTAATTGGAATATCGAAGAAGAGCGATGTAATTTTCTCGTTCAACTCGATCTACTCGGAGAGAACGGTCATATAATTCCTAAAGTTCATCTTTTTTTGCATCCCGAAGAGATTCAGCGTCTTCTCTGGGACTCCATAAATTACAAGCACGAAGAGAATGAATATATGCCAGGCAACTTGTTCATTGAGATGGCTGCCATAGATGAATACAGAGACGAGCCCGACGTTGATGAAAATGGAATTATATCGCCACGTCGCACCACACCAATACATCAAGCGGTTATAAACAGCAAACTCCGTAGCTATGATCACCTGTTCCCTCGTCTTTTTGATATATACAACAGGTTTGATGTAAATTACACCGACGAGTCAGGCTACACACACTTTCACGCGGCCTGCCAGTTTAGCTGCGAAGAAGCCGTTCGAAGTTTCCTCGAGAATGGCCAGGATCCCAATTGTATCTTGACAGAAACGGGTAATTCGGCACTATACTTTGCTGTGATTTCAGAAGAACCGGACAATGATATAGTGGAACCGCTGCTGAGGGCAGGCGCCGATCCAAATTTAGCCAACAAGGAAGGCTTTACACCTCTGCACATTTTGTCCCTACAAGACTGGGATTGTGAGATGTTAGAGCAATTCCTTCGAATCAACGACGAATTGAATCAGCTGGTGCAGGTCGACACCCGTAATAAGTTGGGCGATACACCGATTCACTTGGCTTTGAAACACAGCGATCAGAAGAAGAAGTTTGAGATGCTGCTGAGAACAGGAGCGATCCGAATGTAGCTAACGACAAGGGATCAACTCCTTTGCATATTATTTGCAAGAGAGATATGTATCACTGCGATGACTTTGCGGAATTCTTTTTAAAAATCAACGACGAGCTCAATCAACGGGTGCTGGTCGACGCCCGTGACAAGTTGGGTAGGACACCCCTTCAATGTGCCGTGGTGTATTGTTTGCCCTACGCAGTCGAGAGTTTGCTGAATTATGGCGCCGATCTGTCGAGCTTCGTACTTCCCACTTCGAAAGCGTTTCAAGTCTATACTTCGACGCGATGAAAAGATTTGGTTTGGATTACCATGTGGCCTTCTAGCCATCATCGAGAGCCTAGAGAAAAGGGGATACGAGCTGGACCGAAGCGACGCCATGATGATTATGAAATTATTCGACAAGTACACATTTTTCGAGCTGTTGGAGGATTTCGATAAACGTTGGTATGACGATGAGAAGCTCGCAAACGAAGCGAGAGAGAAAATTATAAAATCGGACTTGTCGCTCTACGATCTAATCCATTCGCGACCCCAAGAAGTGTCGAAACGACTGACGTATGTGGACTGCTACGAGTTAGCGAAATCAGATGATGAGGCTTGTTGTAGGCATGCGTGCGAGATGACGTCGAGAAAATTTTTCCGGAGCTGGGCACTGGAACCTTTCTGAAAGTTGATACACTATCGGCTGCCGCTTGAGTGCTGCGAATTAATCCTTGAGAACTTGCAGAACAAAGATTTATATAACATTTGCTTGGCGGCTGAAGATCAAACTGATAAGGACGTTAAAATAAATGTGATAACAAATGTAAAAAAATGTAATAACGAAAGACCCATTGAAGCTAAAAAAGCTCCAAAAAGGCTTAAAATTGAATTGTGAAAATAATGAATTTAAAAGAAGTAAAAAATATGATAATTTGTAGGGTAATTGCTTGGCAATGGCCGGCCAAAGCTCGTAGTGTTAATAAGCATATTTTTAATATTTTTTTTATGTCTGTTTTTATTCAATAGTGTATATTCTTCGTGCAATTCTTATGAATAAATAAACTGAAAAAAATTACTTTTTGACATTTCCTAGATATTCTTTTTCATCAAATTTTTCTTGTATGGTTTCTTGAATATTCTCATTCCAAAGACTCTTCACTTTATACTAAAATTTTGTGTTATTCTTGACCCGGTAAAGTTTTGAAATCTGCAATATTAATACAAATACTTATTGTTAGGAACACTTAAATATACATATGGGTCAAAATAATACTTTTTTTTCGTTCGCAGGTATGTCACCGATCTTTACGCGCTTTTGGTATGTTACAGTACATGATAAAAAAGTGCCAAAACCAAAATTTTGGACCCCCTCCCCGCTTCTACCCCCCTCCTCCCCTATAAACGTCCATTTTCTATCCTTCTTTTTCTGAAGCTTTGAAGCAACTAAAAAATCTGGAATTTATTTCAGATGCAGAAAAATTTATGAAAGTACTTTTCAACAAACCAAACAACCGTGAATTTTTTCAGATTTTTCGAGTGCTCCAGACCTTCAGAAAAAATTATTGAAAATTTCAAAAGTTCAGATACGGCTATAGGATGCAATAACCTTTTCGAAAATTTTTTCACTTTTTCATTTCATAAAAAAAAGTAACCTCTAATTTTTTCAAATTTTTTCAAAAAAGTGAACGCACCTTTTGAAGCCAATTTTTTCAGATTTTTTAATTGAAGGCGATAGCTTCCAGAGCCGAAAAACGCTATTTTTACAAAAAAAGGTTCCTAGAACCCGATGGTTCCGGTAAAAAAATGTGAGAATATTTTTTTTTAATTCCTTGTCAAATTTTAATAAATTTTGACCGTTTCAAGTTTTCGATTGAAGCCTTCTAGCTCAATCTAGAGCATCAAAATAGTTTTATCGATTAATGTCTTCAGAAACATCTTCAGAATTTTGCATGAATCTTCGTGATGCTCTATATTGAGCTAGAAGGCTGCAATCGAAAACTTGAAACGGTTTCAAAAATCCCACTAAAAATTAAAAAAATTTATTTTTACAGGCTGTACCATTACTTTACGTGCCAATGTCACGAAAAACTAAAGCTGCATACGAATTAGTGTTCAATCAAATATTAAGAGTTCATGATTTCAAAAACGTGAAAATCATTATGAGTGATTTCGAATGGCCTCTGCAGAATGCCATTAAATCTTGCTTCTCCATGGGCACCGCTGTTGGGTGTAATTTTCACTATGATAAATTAAATATTCTTATATAGCATTCTAATCTTAAATCGCTAATTTGAAGTTACTTTTGCGTTCTTGTGCTATCAAATATTGTATGCTATTTGCGTGAATATACTTTTTAAACAAAACTAAATAAAAAGAACGTCATCATACCTGTGCAGAAAAGTTTTAATTCACCTCTGCCATCATAAAGTATGAGTCTAAAACATGAAATGTTGCTTATTCAAAGTTAAATGAGACGATTACCCCCAAAAAAATTGTATCGCACTTTCGGGGGTTCGATTACTTGGGTTTGCATATTTAATTATATCAAAAATACAAGTGCTATGTTACTTGGGTTACTTACAGTTACTTTCGGTCACTCAGGTTTACTTAATCATTCATAAAAAACATTCACGAGTCAGGTGTTACTGCACTTAGCACACATACAGGTTTCAGCGTTCCCAATCTAAATTTTTTTGCCGTAGCGTTCGATACTTTTTTATCTCCATGCGCGGTTAAGCACACTTTAGGCTGATAAAGGTGAATTAAAACCTTTGTGCACTGGGGCCACAATATCCACACTTGATGCATAAAGTACTATGAATTGCAATAAATACGAATAATCGAATGATAATTTCACTCAATATCTGCATTGTTTATTGCATACATCACTTTGAGACTTTTCTTAAATTTTTTTAAGCTATCTTTTCCAAATTAAAAAATTGGGATTACAAGATATTTTCAATAAATATCAAGAATTTCGTGATATGATTAAAAAGTTTTTGGCGATCGTGTTTCTCCCTCCTGATATGAATTGGCAGGAGTTTGAACATCAGCAAGCCACAATTTTCTAATTTTTATTACTTAATTTAGATTACTTTAGGACATACTGGCTTAAAACAGTGACTCCAGCAGGATTCAGTGTTTTTGGTTTGTCCAAAAGAACAACAAACAACTGTTGCGAGAGCTTCAACAGTTTACTCTCTCGAGATTGAGAAAAAAGACCAGTTCCAAATGATTTTTGCCGTAAGTTTATTTAATGGCTCAAAAGGAGCTTACATTTTTAATTTTTATAGCACTCTAACACAAAAGTCGCAACTTTGCCGCTAATTTTAAGCTCTTGTGCTATAAAATATTGTATGCAACTTGTGCGAATAAGCTTTTTCAGCTAAACTCGATACAGATGTCGCCTTCGGCTCGTGCTGCAACCCCTCGTTTTGCAGAAAAAGCATATCCACACCCGTTCCATAAAATACTATTATATTAACATATAAAATTATTGGCTGTGAAATTTTTCAGTTATTGTTTACGTAGCTAGCTGAGACATAGCATAGTGTATTTTTTCCAATATTGTACTTGACGCTATAAAAATTATTACTTTTATTCCAGAAAAAATAGTTGAGCTGACTCTCAAATATAGAAAATCAGTGAAACGCAATAAAAATGTTGTACAAAATACTTGCGATTTGCCTCGATTTCAGAGTAGTTTGAAGAATATAGTGCTACATAATCGTAAGCAAAGTTGAATGTTTGGAATAAGAAAGAAAAAAATTGAATGAATACATTTTTTTTCAGAATGGAAATTACTGATGGATAAGAGTGCAAATCACCCAATCGAACATTTTATATCTGAAATTGCCAGTGTTAAAGGTGATATAAGATCGGCCATTAATGAAATTGAATATTTTAGAAAAATTCAAATGAAAAATTAAAGTTAAATCAAAGCTACTTATATGAGAATGTGTTCACATCATAGATATATGAGTTGCTTTTGTTTATTATTCGTAACCTTTTATTGTATCGCCAAACACGAAAGTGACGCTTACAACCAACGCAACGCAAACATTTACACCCAACATGGTGGTTGTAGTCGGCCATTAGCCGCTTTGAACGAAATTATTACGATATCACACGCGCTGATGTCTGCGACTTCAATATAATATTCAATTACGCGGCTGAATGGCTGAAGGAGGGGCCAACCAGAGAAGGAAGCAACTTTTATACAGGTAGGAAAAATTACTATAAGAGAGCGAGTGAACGAGAATGAGAAAGAGAGCGAAAGTGTGAAGGCAAATACGATGTGCATATACTATGTACTATGTCACTATGTACTATACTCACAGCTTACACGCGAAGTTAAGCTGGCTTTGTAAATATACTTACTTGACAAATTTTTTTTGAGAGCAAAAGAGTGAGAGAGTAGAGCGAGTGAGTGTGTGTGTGCGAGAGAGAAACGAAAAATAAGATGAGGAAATTTGAATCTTTGAGGCATATCGGATCAGGATCTAAGAATACTGTTCTCAAGAATAGAAAATTGTAAATATTTTGTGGAAGTATTAATGAACATTGAAAACACAAGTCTTAAGTTTGAAACACCAAATGCAAGGAATCTACAACATAAGGAATTAGTCCTGGACGTAATTTTCAATGACGGAAAATGTACTTGTTGGATTGAATTCAATAATTACAAGATTGTCAATGAAAGAAGAAAAAACTATACAAAAGTCAGATATTTTATGTTACACAGCCAATATTCAATTAAACGAGGTCAAGGAGATTCACAATTGAATTCTATACTTATATTAATGGGTAGACTATGGAACACTGGAATTTTCCATAGTTTCTCCATGAGACTGGAGGCAGACAATTCTGCCTGACCTTTAAGCGCTGGCGGGGTCCAGACGATTGAGGGAGCATAATCCTTGCTCCGCGGCCACCTAGCGGCCGAAGTGAGAAGTAAGGGAAGGTGATTGAAAATGAAAAGATATCATTTGCTGGTTGAAGCCGCGAGAAGCACACGTCGCTTGGCTCTTGGTGACTCTGGCAAATCCGAGAGTTTCGCACTGCTCCTACTCACTCGCTTAGCTTCAAGTTTTTTTCTAATTAATCTAATAATCTAATTCCAAATTTTCTAATTAATAATTTATGTTAAGAAAAAAGAGAATTATTCGGTTAAAAATTTTAAAAAGTTAAAATCGCATATATGAGTAAATCTCGTGAAATTTTAATATTTGTGTCAACCCCAAAATATTCTTATGAAAACCTAAAAATTACCATTCCTCGCATTGTTTATGTTAAGTTTTCAACTTTTTCTTTTCTTGAGAACAACTTCCAGAGGGATCCAAACTTGAATACATACAAAAAATCGCATTTCACGGCGTTTTCTATGCGTTTTGAAATTCAACGCATCCTATTTTTAATTTTCAAATTCTGATTCCCGATAGGCCCATCGAGCTTTTTTATCCAAATCATCACCAAACAACCTTCATAATCTATACTTTCGAAAAAATTGTTACTGAATGGTGTGCGTCGTTACCCGCGCCTTCTACACTCTTAAGAAGAATTCAACTCGATTTTTAGTATTTTAATGATTTTTTTTATGAAATCTCAATATCCCAATAGGCCCCACATGAATCATCACCAAATTATAAGGAAAAATAGTTTTCGAGTAGCATAATCGAGTGGTATGTCTATTTTTGATGTGCGTGCTTTGTAAAAAAAGTTATATATGATATAAACATGGAATTTGCCCGCGCCCATTGTTGATTTTGAGTGCATTTTAATCGAATTTTGAGATGCACATCAACTGTTTTACTTTAAATGGCGCAATTTATATTGCCCATTTTAGTTTCCGACATTTTGGAAAAGATAACTCTATGTGGTTTTTTTTAAATGTCAAAAAATCAATATTTTAACCTTTAGGAGCAAATATTGTCTTAAAAATATGGTTCATCGGCTTCAGATTTAACATGTACTTTTTCAAATCCTTGATGGCCCTCGCCCTAATTTGATGGGCACTATTTTTTTCAGGTTTCTGAATCAGTTGTAAGTCCCCAAAAAAAATTTCACGAGTGTGCTTTAAAAAAAAAATTTTTTTTTAATGGCAAAATATTAAAATTTCATGAGATTTACTCATATCAAGGAGCGCGTGTCGCGCTCCGAATGTCAAGTATGGCAGACGAGAGCAGCGTCACTCCACGCTCCTCATATACGCGAGAATCGCGATTTTTGGTACCCGCGAAAACAACCTGACGTTATTATTTGAAATCTATAAAAAATACGATAATTCTGATTCGGTAAATCGATTCCTCGTAAAAAGTGACCAAAAATAGTGTATTCACATTCTCCGAAAAACGCAGTATTAACTAAATACGAATGATAAAAGAAAAAATCCCCGACGAAAAAACGCTCTCACGCAAAACGCGGTCTCACGCGGTCTCTCGTAGTCTTCCGGCCAACTTCATATCATCGATTTGATTGATTAATAAGGCTAAATGTATCTATGTATAGATGCTGCGCATCGATTTGATATGTATGAGTTTTATTCAAACGATACATGTAGATTTTTCTCTCGACATCAAGATTCTCGCATTTATCCTGGGTTGCCCGGTCGGGGCACCAGGTCGAACTCGAAACTCGAAGATGACTTTCTTCACGAAATTACAGGATTTACGCGAGAATATTACCCGAGAATGACCGCTCGGAGCATCAGGTTGATATCCGGAATCGACGACGACTTTCTCTAGGAAGCCGCGATTTTGCCGCGGAAATATCACCTCGCGTAGCCCGCTCACGCACTAGGTCGAAATCCGAACTCGGCGATGACTTTCTCCAGGTAGTAACTAAGAATTTACGTCAGCAAAAAGGAGGAGGAAGAGAAGAGAAGATGTGCTGGAGGAAGAAAATTAAAGTAAAATAAAGTGTTATATTCCAAGGTCGACCAAAATATAGTCTGAGTTGCAAAGAAAAATTACTTGAATTTGAAAATGAGTTGCAAAGCGTTAAAGCTTCATTAATTTTGCTTGAAACAAAGGTAAAAAAAATTAGTGAATATCAAAGAAATTGGAAACACATAATTATTCTAATAACTGTATAATTGAAGCTGCGCTCGCGCGGGGCATATTTTAATTTTTTACTCGTGTCCGGTACATGTGGGTCTGGAAAAATATTGCGCTTATGCATTTCGACCGATTTTTGTCTTCTCTTTCCAATAGTAGTATCATTTTTCTGGAAGAAATTAATTTTTCCGAAGAAAATTGACTTTGAAGTTGACTCAATTTTTGGTAAGTTCGATTTTGATTTTGTTCGAAGCTATTCAAAATCAATTTTCTTCAAAATTTTTTCCGGAAAAATGATACCACTATTGGAAAGAGAAGACAAAAATCTGTCGAAATGCATAAGCGCAATATTTTACCAGACTTTGCTCCGCTTTGCGACTATTGCTCCGCGCGAGCGCAGCTTCAATTATAATATGCTCCGGGCGAGCGCATCTTCAATTTTATACAGTTTTAGAGTAAAATAATTATGTGTTTCCAATTTTTTTATATTCACAAATTTTCGAGAGATTTTTCGAAGCTTCGACCCTTGGCAACCTATTTTTATTCAAATAATTTCTTTTCTTTATAATCTCATCTCATCTCATAATAAATATAAATTAACTTATTTTTAAATTTTACAATGATTTATTTATTACATTTATTACAACTTTACGATAATAATCTTTTGCTTATAGTAAACAAAAAATAGTTAGTGGTAATAATTCTTTTTTTCAAAAAGATTATCAGAAGCAAGTATGCCAGTTTTTGGACCCTACAACTTACCTACGTTTACCTATGAACCTATGATTACCTATGATGTTAATGAAATCAGAAATTCTTTGACAAGTACACAAGCAAACCAAGATATTATAAAAATTTAGAAACAACTGAGATTTTAAATAATCGTTATAGTGGTAATTCTTTTTTTCAAAAAGATTATTAGAAGCAAGTATGCCAGTTAGGACCCTACAGTAAGAATTAAACTTACCTATGTTTACCTATAATCTATGTCTACCTATGATGTTAATGAAATCAGAAACTTTTTGACAAGTACACAAGCAATTAAAAAACCGCTGCCAATATATTGGCAAGTAGCTTCCTCATACTTTTTTTTTAACTTGAAAATAATTTGGAAATATTAATATCATCTTTTCTAATTTGTTCACAAAACAGTTTCAATCATAAATTATTTCTGTCTGTAGAATCAATTGCCAACGTTCTTCTATACTTTGATATATAATTTTTATCGAATTTTTTCACGATGACGTAACAATTGAGGTAATTCCCTCAAAAAA
>CACVKI010143737.1:0-28677 GCA_902732785.1 Trichogramma evanescens | reverse complement strand
TTAGGCCCATATTGTAATATGTTCATCGATACATCAAAATACAATTTCTGATCAATTTTGGTTATCGGCAGACAAACAGAATTCATTATTGAGCTTAATATGAGTCAAGAGACATGGTTTTTCTCTAATTTTCCTTGATTCTTGACTCGTATTAAGCTCAATAATGAATTCTGTTTGTCTGCCGATAACCAAAATTTATCAGAAGTTGTATTTTGATGCATCGATGAACATATTACAATATTGGCCTGATCGAAGGAGACGAACACATTTATTTTTTGGGATTGACAGGATGATTTCCTGAAAATATCATTTTGATGGGTCTAGAAGTTGTAAATATGATTTGTAAGTACAAATTTGAATTTTACATCAAATTTTACATTAAAAACCATGATTCAACAATTTTTTCATGTTAACCCCAGAAAATCAGAATTGCAAGCAGAATATCAGAAAGAAAAAGAAAATTCAACTTTGAAGCCCTGAAAATTCAATAGGGTTGGACCTAGAGGGCTGAAACTTTCATGATTTTCACTTTTCAACGTACTCTTCAAAAGTACATAATTTGAGAAAAAAAATTTTTTTGACCATCACCTTTATAACTATGGCTTAGCCCATATATAATAGCCCTCAGAGCAGCCATGTATTCTGAAAAAAATCGTTGTCGCGCACCAGCCCGTCGGGGGCTTGCGCCCAAATTATATCGGCTATCTTGAAAAAATGTACCGATCGGCTTGCGCGCGTGTAAATGCAAAAATCTTCACTCGCGTACACGCCTAAAATCTCGAAGCGAAGCTATTAAAAAAGTCTGTGCACTCGCGGTATACGGTGCTTATAAGAGCCGAGAAGAGTGGCAAGAAACAGGTTGCAGAAGGCAGAGATACCTCTAAAAAAGGCCAATGTACTCATCATCGGTGTCTCGGTGTCATCGCACTGTATAATACGCGCGGCGCGCCCCACACACACGCATATATATAGCAGGGGCCAGACGAAATCTCAGCCGCAGAGCAGGTAGCATCTGACGCACGTGTGCACCTATATATTGTATACGTCCTAATATCAGCCAGCGGGCATCTCTCTCTCGTTCTTCTTTTTCTTCTCTCTGCTTCTTATGGCATTACGTTCGGATACTTTTAGGGCGCGCGTGTCTGTTCTGCAGCAACACAGCTGAGTTTTGCGATTCTCCTCGGCTCGTTGCTGGAGCGCGCGATTATCTTCCGAAATGTATGCACGTGCAGCGCTCGCTCACGTACTAATGATTCAATTTTTGTATAAAAAATATTCCACTCCGCGCGTAAGATCGAAGAAAAAAACAACCGATCCCGAACTATTTCATATATTTGTTCTCTAAATTAAAATCTCGTACGTTCGGCATACATACATTTGTTTGAACTCGCGCCCGGTTACGGTCCGATTAATGTCAGATCACTATCAAGTTCATTACTATTATACACGTAGATAAACACGAATAATTAATTAAGGAGTGCGCGAACGGCCGATATTGTATATTTGTACAAGAGTTTCAACGATTATACCATAGATTATGTGTTATAGGGAATCTCGGCCTCACCTGTACAAAGTTTATATGCCACGGGATTATACGGTAATTAGTTTTTTTTTTTTTTTCTTTCAACCATATAGAGCGCGGGGAGTAACGCGCGCAAATATTATTATCACCCATCGATGCGAGACCTCCGCTGATTACGCGCCTAATCGGCGCCTACGCGTTCGTTTACGCACGATTGCGCAATACATCCTCCCCCAACGCTCGATATAATTTTCTTACTCTCTTAAATCACTTCGATATCGTATATATATAAGCGCACCGCCGGAGTACATAAAACGTGTAATAGTATACGCGCTTGCATTTTTCGATTTATATACATGAACGCCCTCGATCGCGACTCATCTCACCATGCGCTCTCCTGTATATACATCTCAATCATCATTACGCACTCGCGTTGTACGCGGATTCGCGTCCGCGCGTGCCGCATCGCGTTTTATAATTAAATTTCAATCTCCCTCAATTCGAAACCCGAAAAAGTACACACATACGCTGTATGGTGAAATTGCGGCCGTACGCGCTTTAAATGCCCGCGCGCGCGAGCATTACGTATTCATGAAAACGAAAATAATGGAAAATAGCGGGCCGTCGTCATCGCGCGTTCGCATTCGTTCGGTTATAAGAAATTGATCCATTTGTGTGTGGTCAATCTGGCACGCGACCCAATCCGCGAGTCGATCCGCGCTTGATCGTAACGCGTACATCTGCCTCGTATCCTTGGGATGAGAAAAAAATATATACTAAAATAATAAATAAATAAACGCGCGAAGGGGTATTATGCCTCGAAGTGCAATTACAACGATTGCCATCTCTACATCGTGTGTACGTATTTATAATACGCGTACTCTATGATCAATCACTCGCGCGCGCGATTAACCTTGCGAGAGAGAAAAAGTGCACCTGATCTGCCCCGGCCGAGGCACCTGAATTTTCCTGCGCGGCATGCAAGCAGCGACGAAGATCTTGCGTATTTCCGGCACGCGCGGATCAATCGTGTGTGTATAAAGATCGATTCCAGCTGCCTTCATATATATATTTTTTTTTCATAATTAAGTATATGCGATATCGTGACGGGTGCGTTACATATACAAGCAGGTTCAAGAGCAATCGACGACGACGACGACGAGGAGCGAGTCAAGCATCCTCCGTATTACCTATTATACATTGTATTTTTAAAAAAATGATAAGGCGTTACGTATCTAATTCTTGTTCGAGATTACGATTCTTCAATATATACATCTGTGCATACAAAGTGATTGATTTTTGAGGCATTTGATTTTCTGGACGTCTCGAAACGTTCGTTAAATATCTTCTAATATACACACATAGGTACCATTGAACGCGCGAGCGATATAAACGGCTCATTTCATTCACGAACTCGGCGGGGCTTCGCGCGCCTCGTCGTATCGCGCCGAGTATTGAATGATAACGTATATATACCTCGCGTTACGACGGAAAGATCTTCTTTTACACCCTTGTGCACAGTGTCGTACGCATTTCGTTCATTCATTGCTGCAGTTCTCAATGGAGCGTCTTCGCTCTCTCTACTCTACTTACCCCTTAATTCGGGTCTTTAACTCGAGTTACTCGTTCAACCCGACGTATGGTACGGGGTGTATACATATAGCTTGTGCGAGTGTACTCGAGGTACACGTATATATATATGTACGTACACCGTTTGACGCGCGATCACACGAGAGAGAGAGAGAGAGAGACAGAAAAAAAAGTGAAACTTACAAGATGGATTTCGGGCCATCACGCGTATCATTATTACATATAATGTATAATGAAAACGAAGTACATTATAATATATAAATTTAACACGATCTTAAAAACGTGTGCAGCAGCACGCGGGCCGAAAACTCGTTACGTGAATACCGTAATGACTCCGAAACACGCGAAAATCATGGATTCGGACAGTTGAAACGAAGCAAGCGCTATTTATTAAAAGAAATTACTCCATTCAATAAAGGCCAATTCGAGCCTCGACGATCTGTAATGTGCGAGCGACAGTTTTCTTTTCTTTTTTTTTTATTCAAATTTTTTGCTCTCGTCGGCGACACGCGTCGCTATATAGTTCGGAGCTTCGATATAATATACATACAGCGGACACCCGCGGGCTATACGAGAAAATGTAAAACATTGTATATAAATACGCGTGCGTGTTTCAACGGTGCAACATTGTGGGGCTGCGTGCTCTGTGTGTGTGTGTGTACGTATATTACGCGTAATATACCCAAATGTGTCACCGTAAATGATAATACGTATATAAAGAGAAAAATAAAACAAGAAGCGCGAGCGGTTCGACATTTTTTTTACTCCTGTTTTCTCATCGAACACGAAGGAAGATGAAAGAGTCGGAATATCTTGTGGGGTTGTCGCGCGCGCGCGACTTAAAATAACTGCAATCTCTCGATTTGTTGTCGTAACTTATATGCATAAAATATTCTCACACGGAGAGCCTGTAGCGATGCCGTGTGCCTCTTGTTTTTTTTTTTTTTATTTCGTGCTTAATTTTTTCTGCCCGACGATCGAGAAACTTCGTACACGAATTTTCAAAAGATCAAACATACAGTTTCTCCATCCGTGCAGCTCCGAGATTGTTTCGATCGAAGCAAAAATACGATCTTAATTGGCGATTGATTAACGAAATTCGTCTCGAATCACATCGGGCTCGTATACGATTTATAAGGCTGAATCGTAATGTTATCTATAATTGCGACGCACGAGTGCAGTTTCACTGGACGCGCGCCACGCCACGCGACACTTTAATACTTTATGTAAGTACACCTGTCACTCGATGCAGCGGAGTATGCGATGCGTATTAAGGTTTCCACGCGTGGCATGACGCATTTTTCACGAGACGAGACACGAGCAGAAGAGTACGAGAGAGCAAATGCGCTGTGCTCGATCGCCGAGCTCTTATTTCCTCCGCATTATTCGTATATACGATCGCCCTCTTCGTCTTTTTTTGCTGCTGCTGCATCCAAAAACACAGAGACTAATTTGCGCGCTTGTATTATAGCCGGTCGAGTGCGTAATTGATCGAGTCTTTTCACCGCTGCGCGCACCACCGGCAGCGAGTGCAGAGTGTCATTTTGCACTCGTTGCATCGGATACAAAGAGGAAGTACGCGCGGAAAGGGGGGGATACACGATGCTCTGGCCTCGTGGTTTTTCATTCGAACGATTGTGAATCTTGAACGCTTATCTTATGAAGTGGCGATACAAAATATACAAATTGTATATTAGAACTTGTTGAAATCGCTTTCTCCGTTACGTTTTTTCGTGCGATAGACATGCCCATAATAAATTCCCTGGATCGAGCATTGAGCGCGATAAGACTCGAGAATTGGATTCTAGCAATAATTTTCCATTGATTCGTCGTTCGGATTGGAAATTGTTGTAGCATAGTACACATCAGTTAAGTGTACATGTCTACAGGCCCGAGGGTTTCGATAACTGCTCCGGGCAATTCTTTTTAAATTTATTTTCCGATTTTGAATTTTGGGTGTAATAGAATTAAAAATCGGGAGGGTGGGGGGAAGTATAATAACACGAGAAATACACAGTTTGATTTGTACTTTAACTACACAACTTCACTACTTTCTTGAAAGGGAATAATTATTTTTTCAAGTGTCTTCCCGCAAGGTGATGCCTTCAAAACTCCAAAGAAAATTATTTGACTTTGCTCTAGATATACACTAGACTCTGCCTTAATAAAAGTGATTCTTCTATACGTATTAGACGCTTTTAATAAATTAGATGTCTTCTCTTTAATGTGAGAGGGGACGGTTAACATATATCATATGATGACGCAGGTATTATATGATCTATGTTGATCGCACACCCAGATGCAGTCGAAGTTTCCAGTTCAGAGCGTGAGAGAGCGTCTAAAGCTGCCATACGTGATAGAAGAATCTCTAATCGATCTAAAGGCAATTCTTATATACGAATCAAGAGCATATCTTGGCACTTGCGGGTATTAAGAATAAGCAGCTAGTTAGACACCAAGCGGTAGAAAAGCTAAGTTATGTCCCAAAGAAAACGAGGCATAATTTTTGAAGTGTTTCTTTGAGTGGTTCTCTCTCTCTCTCTCTCTCTCTCTCTCTCTCTCTGTTTCTCCCTCTTTCTCTCGCGCGCAGTAGCAGTTCGGACACGCATATACAAAACGTACAATTTTTTTTTCTTGCAAAGAAGCGTACGATAATCGGGTTAATGACGATTTTTTTTTTAGTCACGAGGGCACACAGAGCGCAGGGTAATATTAACGATCGGCGCAGTATATACATGCAAAAGCCGCGCGATACAAATGCAAACCTCCGATCGATCATAATTAGCGATTCGTTCGAGAATTTCTCTTCGTTGTCGTCGTTGTTGTTGTTGTTGTTGATTTCTTTGTTTTGTTTCTCGGGTGTTATTAATCATGCATATCGAAAAATAAACCGAGAGTGAGCGAGTGAGAATACTTCTGTCGCGATGATTGGCTCGTACAAAACTTCATCAAGTTTCGCGCCTTTATGACACACTGCGCTTATTACTGACGCATTGTTAAATATCGTCTCGATTTTCGTGTGGTGCAAAAAAAAAATAATAATAATAACAATCATAATAATTCGGAGCTCTCCGCTACTGCAGCAGCAGCAGCAGCAGCAGCAGCAGCAGCATATGTGCAGTTCATCGCACAGAAGCAACGAGCAGGCGACTCTGCGGATGGGACGCAAGCCGCGCGCACGAAAAATGACGCTCTCCGATGATAGCGTTTTCTCTTTCCCTTTTTTGTTCGGTCGTTTTCGGCGGCAGCGCGAGCACCTCATGGTTGCAGTTGCATTATACGGTGTTGCGCGCGCGCGAATTTTTCGAGCGAACGGGCCCGTCGGCTTTCGCGGAAGCTGTATACGGCAGCGGCAACAGTATAGCTTCATATGCGAGATTTTTATGACGGTCTTTCAAGCTTCATTTTCTGCCTCCTCGAATAATTCGATCTGCCGTCGATAATGCTCGTGTGTGTGTACTGCATAATATAGCTCTGCCCGAGCGCGTGTATTAATACAGACGCGTGTTGGCAATTACATTATGGTGTATATATAGCGAACATTTGAATTTGCAACTTGTTGCTTGCCGTACTCGAGTACTCGAGGAAAAGAGAGAGAGAGAGAGAGAGAGACGTAATACGTACGTACCCTTGCCCCAGCACCCTTCGAAATATCCATCGCTATAGAGTCCAAGTTGCTCTACTTTCATGTAATACATATGGCCGATCCTCTGTGAAGTCGATTTGTCTCAAAAAATTTTTAGAAAAATTGGGGCCTTCTATGACACTTTTTCAGAGTCCCAAAGTTGGCCATTTTAGCGTTTTTTCAAAATTCATGAAAAATCACAAATATTCAAATAATTCCTAGATTAAAGTAGAATGATTTAAAAGTAAAAGTGCCCACAAGCTTTTTTGTTGTAAATTGTCCTAATTTTCAGAAAAAAATCATTCCAAAGTGATTGGAGCTACCTAAAAGCGTATAGAGTGGAAAAGACTTGAAAAAAAACAAAAAACAAGAAATCTAATCGAGTTCAAACCGGACTTTCATTTCCAAAACTATGTAAAAAGCTTCCTTAAGATGTCAACTACTGTCTGATAAAGTTTTGTAATGGGTCTTAAAGTTGAAAACAATGTAGACAATAATATGTGTCGAAAAACGTGCAAAAAAGGTCAAAAATAGGCCTAAAATGCCTAAAATCACCAAAAACAGCCATTTTCAGATCTAAATCTAAATCTAGGAATTATTTGAATATTCGTGATTTTTCATGAATTTTGAAAAAACGCTAAATTGGTCAACTTTGGGCCTCTGAAAAAGTGTCATAGAAGGCCCCAATTTTTCTAAAAAATTTTTGGGACAAATCTGACATCAAATACAACAAGTTTTTCATATTTGCAGAAAAAATTTTTTTTTGGCCATTCGACTTCACAGAGAGTCGGCCATATGTATACATACGAAAAACAATCAAACGAGCGCCCGCGAGGCTGTGCAAGATCCTCACCCCTCGAAAAAAAATATAGTCGTGAGAGAGAGAGAGAGAGACTCGGATGTGCAATTGCAGCAAACGCATACGTATCCGTTAATTCATATATAATACACGTATATGATATTGCGTATACGTATGTGAGCATCATCGCGTTTTGCGAGCAGCGCAGTAATCGTATCATCGCTTGCGCGCGCGAATCCATATAACAAAACGTTATTACATTATGTATATATGCCTGTTGCGCGCGCCGCAGCAGCAGCCCTCATTCGATTTCCATGTATAATAACTCGTCGAGAGCAGCAGCAGCAGCCGCGAATTACGCGCGCAGGTCGGACGCGAACTCGGCCTTGCAACCGAGAGAGAGAGATCCTTTATAATAATATTATACGTCGCGGGGCATGGAGAGCGCACGAACGGCACGTGTCCGTATTACACACATACACGTACTTACACATGTTATATATATATATAAGCACACACAATGCGCTCAGCGCGCGAGTGTGCATTCGGGGATCGATGAAAGCGAGATATATATACCGAGTTTTCGTTTCACTTTTGCATTGCTATAAGGCTATATACGCTCCGAATTGGCCCTCTTCTTTTTTGCTGCTGCGCTACACCGCAATTCTTTGAATTTGTGTACAACACAGTGCAATAATGCACACGATGAAGTACGCTATATATACGTGTGTGTGTGTGTGTGACGGCATGAGGCGTGTTTCCGTAGCGGATCATGCGACGATGATTCGGAAGTATTTTTGTTGAAATTCGCTCGCGATGTGGTTTGGAGCAACAGCAGCAGCAGCATGTGCATGTGTAATATACGCGTCTGCTTTTCTCTTTGGCCGTCGTATGCGTGGCGCAGGTTTTGTAATTCGGCTCGCGCAGCTCGTGCATTATAATATATATTATATGGAGCCGAGGCAAGTGTCATCTCGAAGCGAACGTCGTTGCACAATTTTTGCATCTTCTTCTTTTTTTTTTTTCTTTTCCCTTTTGCAACAACAACAACAGCAGCAGGACGCTCGCGCGGGCTTTTTCCGCGAGTTCGGATACCTGTACACGAGAGTTGAGCAATCGAGACACGAGCCGTGTAGAGCTACTATATAGCCACTGCAAGTTTTTTCCGAGGGTGTGGTTTTTGGGGGGGAAAAAAACGACGACGATGACGAGTGATGAAATCGGCCGTGTGCCGCCCCCGTCAGGCACGCAGCTTTTTTTGCGCATGTAATTGTGCTCGACGATCTTTAAGATCTGCCGAGGCTCAGGTCAAAGATCGTACAAGTGGATCACGACGCGCTATAGCTCGACGCGGCGCTGTGCCAATGAATTTCGATGACGCGTACTGGCGTAATTTTCGTATGTATGTCTTTCAAAAGTCGGTATACGATACCTATATCTTTTAATTTTTTGTCCGTATTATCAGCTCGCAGACTCGATGACTAACTAGTATTTTTGAAAAATTCAATGTATAGCTCACGGCATTGATATATAGATGAAACTTAAAATTTAGTCAAATTATTCCGTCACTTATTTTTTACCTCTTCTCTCTCTTTCTCTTTCGGAGTTATCTCCAAAAATATGTTGCATCTGTAAATATATATGTCACATAAGCCGAGAGTCTTTTCCACTATAGTTACGATCGACAATAGTATACGTCGTTGAATAAAAAGCCGCGTATAGATATATAACGATATTGTACGCCACGTAAATAATCAGGATCGTATAATTTTAGTAGATAATTTTTCCTCCGATACAACGCGATTATCGTCGATGTTCTGGGCTCGCGCGTGCCCTCGATCACGTCTCTCTCTCGCCCGCGCGCGCAACAATTACAATGCAATAATGCCGTATGACCACCCTCGCGCCGTATACACGCGAGCCGCAACAAGTGCAGTTGGTTGTGCCTTTGTCGTCGCTGTCGTCGTTGGCATTACACACGGACACGCGAGTCCCGTTTTTCCGGTTCTTTGACGATTTCGTGCATTCGTATATTATATTATATACACCCTCGCAACAGCAGCGGCGTATACGCGTACACGTTATATTATAGTACAGTTTGAATCTTGTCTGTGTGCCCCAATATGCGCGTGTACGTGTACTGCAGCATAATCCCGGAAACCTGGTCTCGCGCGCGCGCCAAATGCACATACGCACGCATGCCACGCAGTGCGGGGTAAGAAAACGCGCGGGAGATTCGGCTCTCTCGCTCTCTCTCAAAGAAGAAGAAGCAGAAAGTGAAGCAAAAGTGAAGGCGCGCGCGCGCCAAGCCACGACTCGACCGTTACCGCGTATATAAGCTTTGCGAGTGTGTGTTGGTGCGTTGTGCAGTATATTATACGCGTATATGGGCTTGGCGCGCGCCAAGTGCGTCCATCCGGTTCTTGTCCGTTTCGCTGTTGCTTACTGCTGCTGCTGCTGCTGCTGCTGCTGCTGCTACTGCCGTCGTCGCCGCCGCCGCACACCACCGCTTTGTTGTGCTGCTGCTGCTGCTGCTACTGCTTGCCAGATGACACGATGAGTAGACCCGAGTCTCTCCCTCTCGATGTATATATATACCTTTGCAGCACACACATTCTGCCCCAGTATGTCCGCGCGCAGGTTTTCATATAAAGTCGGGGTACCGTCGAGCCTCGTAGCGGTGCTTTATTTTTACTTTTATTTTTTTTTTTTATTTATTTTTTTTTTTCTATGCCGCGTATACGTACGCACTTTTCGCGCGCGCGCGCGGTGAAAGTACATTTCATTTCGTTTTCACCCCAGGCGGCGCGGTGGCGGTGCTGTATGATGTATAACGATGTATACGATTTTTGATTCGCGTGTCGTCGATTTTTCGAGTATATAATATATATATAAAATCGGTTGGCGTATGGCACGCGTACAAGTATATATACGCACGTCAATCGCGAATCGGCTGCCTAATCATGGCGTCGCGTGCCCGTAATATGGGGGGGATTATGACACCCATACCGATATATTATAAAGATTTCTAAATTTTTCGGTGGATATATCTGTGGAAAGTCCTGAGTGTCAGTGGCGCAGATGTCTCTCTCTCTCTCTCTCTCTCTCGCTGAATCGCACGAGAATCGTTACGATTGTCCTCGAGAATCTCAAAGGAAATCCTCGCTCTCTCTCTTGATTCTACCCTTTTTAGCTACTCGGCCTGCAGAAAATAAGAGAATAAAAAAAGGGAAAGAGAGAGAGAGAGAGAGAGAGAAGGCAAAAATTGTCATGTCTCAGCGACATACGCGCCGAGAAAGTTTAAAAGTGCACGCAACAACACCTATATACAGTATATCGCTGCTGTGTATATGTATTATATGCAGGCACGCGCGCGCGCGAGAGAGAGAGAGAGAGAGCCCCGGAGAATGCAGTATATAGGTACTATAATATTATTGCTGTTGCTGCTGCTGCTGCTGCTGTGTTGTACGGACTGCAGTGTGCCACTGTATGTATGCGTCTGTATGTGTGTGTGTGTGTACATGTGCCCGGCGATGTATCGCGATCGGTGGCGGCGGTGGCGTTGCCGTTGGCCGCCGGGGCCCGCCCATAATACGGACCCTCATCGCATCCTTACGCACACACACACACACATATATATAGGTACGCGCGCGCGCGTCAGTCGCGTGCCGCTTCGGGCCCTCTGTTGAGCTGTGTGCTGCCTCTCTCCCTCTTATATATATATACTGCGGCACATCCACATACACAGAGATATGCGCAAGAAGCAGCTATAATATTCTTTATGTACTCGCTCTCATTTCTCATCGTCTCTCCTTCTCTCTGTTTCTGTCTCGGCCTTTTTTATTACATGTGTTATATACTTTTGCTTTTTTTTACCTTCTTCTTTTGCCTAATACATGCCATATAATATATTAAAAAAAAAGGAGTATTCGCGAGTCGTGATTTTCGGCTTGATTTATGCCGCTCTTTCTCTCTCTCTCTCGTATTATAATGATAATGATATTATTACACCTCCTCGTTATCTCCTCCTCGTTTTCCGTTTTTTTTTATTATCATTGCTACTCGTTTCTTCCCTTCTTGTTTTTACTTTTTTACCTCGTTAACGGCGCTCGCGCCTCTCTCTCTCTCTCTCGAAATCGGGCACCGCTGCTTTTTACACACATAAAATCGCGATAAGTGTGTAGCAAGTACTCAAGGTTCAGCCAATCGTAGAGTTAGCGCGAAGACGACGACGACGTATAGCCCCGATGGCACACACACAGCATAGATGACGTGCAGGCGCGTACCACCGGCGATTTCGAGCCGCATACGCACACATGGCGTTTTGCACAGTGTGCGTATGTATACCCTTCCTCTTTTTTTTTTATGAATATTCAACGCGCTTCTGCTGCTGCCGCTGCCGCGAGCTTATGCTATATATGGGGGCAAGGGGTTGTTGTCGCTTGAATCCCGCACAAACGTCGTATACACCTATCGCGGATAGCTTAAACATGTGCGCGCGCGTGTGTGTGTGTAACGGCCTCGTGAACCACGACACGACATGTGCAAGCAGTGAGCCTAAATCGCGAGCGCATATCTAGGCTCGTTTTATGTGTATCGTTATGAGATATCGGACGAGAAGCTTTAATTAGCTTCTCTTTTTTCTCGAGGGCTGCAGTAGTACAGGCACTGCTTTCGCTCATCAATTTTCCTTATAAAATGTATCACAACATTCAAGCATCATAGGGTTGAAATAAATAAATATCTCATCATCTAGCGTCGATTGTTTACTTTCGATTATTTATTTTCGGATCTTAGCTCTTCTCGCGTTGTTGCCATATGTCAACCTTATGAACGAACGACGAATTCGAAGCAAAAAAAAAAAAAAATCTCGATCGCGCGCATCTTCGCTCCGCTATCGCTCGCGTGCCGCATCGCGATGTATTTATAAGCGTATCGTATTTATACGAGTTGAATCGTACACATAAACATTACATTATCTTTATTATTATTATTATATATACCTACGTCGTCGTCGTCGTCGCCTGTCGCGTCGTGATCGATACGCGCAAAAAACACACCGCGTGCTGCAGATGTGTGTACGACGAAATTAATGCGCTTCTCGTTTTTTTTTTTTTTTTGTTTTTTCTGTTTTTTTCTCCTCTGCACTTGCCTCGCGATCGTCGTCGTCGTCGTCGCGCGAGTTTACTCTCGTCGAGGTCGCAAGCTGCTGCCGCTGCTGCTGTGCTGCGTGCGGCCTGAATATCTCGGCGCGCGCACTTTTGTCCCTTGCAGCAAGCGAGCAACACGATTCTTCATTAAACGCTTCGAGCTGCAGTCGCGTGCAATTACACTCTACTTTTTCTTGCGCGCGCGCGCGCGCACACACACATATACGTATAAACTTGGGCTTGGGCAGCAAGTACGCGACGAATTATGATGCAGGTGAGACAGAGAGAAAGAGAGTATAATTGTGCTTAAAGTCTGTCTCGTTCTCCGCGTATACACGGCATAGTACGTAATACACTCGCTCGCGCACATAATCGCGTATTATAAATCGAGAAAGCGCCAGATAGACCAGAGTGATAAAGATGCGCGCGCGCGTTTATATTTTTCACCTTCAAGGACGAATTCCTTAATTGTATTTAATGTTAAATAACGGCTGCCGGGGCGAGCAGCAGCAGCTGAGCCAGTTCCGAGAGAGGAAGAGAGGAAAAAACTGAAAAACTATATCGTCGAGGCGCACGCTTTATGACCAAGGATTTAAGCTTGGTAAGTGAGAAAAGTAAAAAATCATCCTTCGTAATTCGACATTGCGAGTCACAGGCCCAAAATGTACACATGCACGACGATAAAGCCCTTCTCTAATAACAATAACAATAATAATAATTGGACTTCTTGGCACGCGCCCGCGTCCCCAACACGCTTACATGATACATCCGCAGCTAAGGCTTCGCAATTCTCGCTTATGTACATCGCGCGCGCGCGCATAGGGCAGTTTCACGCATGGCGAATCCTGCGCGCGGGGCCCATTTAATCAGCGCGCGGCGATCCACGTATACGCAGCAGCAGTGCATGCGGCGCGAGGCGCGTGCCCGGCCACGCGTTCATACTATATATACGTATACAGTCGAGAGAGCTCTTATAATATACACACGAACGAATATAAGAAGAAGAGGAGGAGGAGGAGGAGAGAGAAAAAAATGCTAGGCACACAAGGCCCATCACCAGGTGTTATTATTCGGACACGCGGTGGTGGTAGTAGTAGTAGTAGACGACGTGATATAGACGCGATGATTTCTAACTCCAACGAAGTGTACGTGTGTGTGTGTGTGTATAGGGTTCGGGGGCAGTGCAAAAGCTGCATCGCGAACTCCTTCTTTTTTTCTTCGTACCTGCTGCTGCTAGCTATAGCTAGCTAGGCTGCTCGACGACGACCAAGCTGCACACGGCTCGTATGCAAGTTATGCGTGTTCGTGTGTGTGTGTGTCGGTGTGCGTCCGGCTGACTCTATATATCGCTATTGTATATACACACACGCACGCGCGCATATGTAAAGAATAATAGAGAACGAAAATAGACCGATAGACGCTCCGGAGGTGCCGTTATTCACGGGTTATATTAGCAATGGGTGTTTCTACTGCTGCTGCTGAGTTTCGGGGCCGCTTTTGGGGTCCCGTCCGTGTGTGGGTTCGCCCGCGAATCCGTTACGTATAGTTCTATTTCTCTATCTATTCGTTTTCTTGTACTGTCCGCGCGCGAGATTCTTTTTTTTTTTTTTATCATTTATTCTTTATCGTATATATTACGTACGCTCGTGTATACAACGTAGTAGTAGTTGATTAAAAATTCATCGAGAAATAAAATGAGCAAAATAAAAGTACAAGGAGTAAATATAAGAAGAAAAAAAATCGACGATCCGTTATACGCCTTACTCGGATAATCCCCGTTTGCCAATCTGCGCGCGGAGAGTTGCATTATTATATATATACGCACCTAATGTACAGTATGTACGGTATGTACCGCACGCGCGCAGAGGGACGGTAAATTTCGGGAGGCTTTCTTGAGCCATGCGGCACTCGCCGCGCGCGCGCGAGGACAGGTGTGCCCGGGGTGCACTGCAGAGCACACACACACACACACACTACACACACACGGATCGCGCGATGCGCTATACTCGGCAATCTAAATAATGCACCGACGCGCTATGGCGCTGTATGCGTTGCACACCCCGAACCCCGCTTCTGAGGCGCAATTCAAAACACACACACACACACAGACAGACACGATCCTCTAAGTATAAAAATTCGGAGTACATAACGGTACGCGTTCGGTACTCTTGGCAATTTCACAACTTTAATGGCAATTAGTTATAAAAGTAACTGCGCGGCGCGCGCGCATCTGCATATTGCAGTACGCGCGAGAGGGTGGTGCAGCACCGCACTCGGGGTATAAGAAAAAAAGGAATCAAATGTTCTCGATCGCCCACGCGCTTTGGCACGTGCCGGATTCTCTCCTCCTCCTCTTCTTCTTCTTCTTCTTCTTCTTCTTCTTCTTCTTATTCTGTGTGTGTGTGTGTGTGTGTGTGTGTGTGTGTATGCCGTGCAGCTTAGCCCCCTCGCACCCAAAAAAGTAAAACAAGAAGCAAGCAAGCAAGCAAGAGGGATAAAACGTTTACTCGAGGTTTGCCATGCATAAATTATTCAAAAGTCGAGCGAGCGAGCGGGCTCTCGGGTGCGGGAGGAGATATCCCTCTTTCTAAGACGCGTTCCGAGGCGCGTATGCGTTGTTATACTACTACTATACCGCTGGCGATTTTTGGTATATATAGGCGAGGTAGATGGCCCCGGTGCGCACAGCAGCAACAGCACACAGAAGCAGCTGCCGCGCAATATAATAATGCACCGCGTTTTTCGCAAGTCCAAAGTCTCTAAGACGATCGGCCGAGTGCACGGCACAGGTTGTTGTGTTAGTATGTACAGCTTATAATGTGTTTTGTGTGCCGCTGCTGCCGCTGTGGTGAATGACCGCGAGATAGGGGTCTGTATATATATGTGTTGTCTGCGCCCGCTCGACGAGCCTCTGTGCTGCTGCAAGGTGCCTCACTGCGATGCGAGCGAGACTAGAGCCTCTTCTTCTTCTTTTTTTTTTCTTTTTTACCAATTCTTAATTCCGATATACATTTTTGCACTGGGTGTTGCAGTTCGTTTCGCGACTTGGTACGAAAATTTTTCGTACGTGTGTGTGTGCGTATTAAATTTAGCGTTATAGACGTATTGTGTATACACAAGAGCGACGAGGCCGGTAGCCAAAATCACCGCAATTTTTGTCTCGCACCAGCTGTCCGAGATCTGCTACTGCCGCTATATACTATATAATATGCGTATGGCACACGTTCTCCTGTGCGCCCAACCGCCCGACCGACCGAACGCATAAAGTCGCAATTTGACTCGACGAGAGACGTGTCCGTCGTCCGTGTCTCTCTGTTGTAGAAACGAAAATTGAGAAAAAAAAAATCCCGAGGAACATGCGGGCTAGCTTAGCTAAAAAAAATTAAATAAATAAATAAGAGGAAACTTCGTGCTCTTATAACTGAGGATTTGGGTAAAAAGAAAATAAATACATTGAAAAGAAAACATGGATACGCGTAAAAATGCGCAAACTTTAATGCGATTTCCCCGATCACTTTCACTCGTAAAGGACCTCGGTGGCGCTTAAACACCTGCTGTAGCAGTATAGACCAGACGGTGTATACGCGCGCGGCACAGCAATAGCAACAGCGCTTCCATATAAATAGGCACTTCCAAGTGTATACAAACATAGGCTCCGATTCTCTATGGGCCGAGATTCTTTTTCGGCCTTTTCTGCTGTGTAATAGACACGCGCGCGCGCGCCCGACGCACAATAGAATCGTGATTTTCGTCTGTCTCTGCCACCGTAATTACACGGCTTAGAAAATGGAGTTAACACATTATATGACAGGATTAAAGTAGCTATGTTACTGCGGTGTGTGTTTCAAGTCTATTAATCTTCCGCGCGCGATTCAAAGGGTTGATGTAACATTATGTCGGACGAAGACGCGTTAATACACAATTGCGGTTTGGAGTCGAGATGAAAGCTCGGCGCGTTAGATGGATGGATCGTTAAACTGTCGATCGGTGAATTGACAAAAAAAAAAAAATAATAATAATAATGGTAACAAAAAAAAAGGAGAGAAAAGAAGGTGCCTCGAGGCTGTCGTAGCAATGAAATGGCAAGTCATCTAATGGGTTTAATCCTGTATGTGTACACCATATAAATCGAATGTTACATCGGGACTGTGCTCTGTAATAGAGTACGAATGCGTTAATGGCGCGTGCCACGCGCGGGTGCGAGATTCGAATTTCTTGCCAGAGTCGTACTAATTAATTTTTATGTATTAAATGTCAAGTAGCATAAAAAGAGTAAATTGGAATAGTAATTTAATTTAATGTAATCTGTAAAAAAGCTGTTTACTTTGTGTGGCATCTCGTTATTAATTATGTGCGGATAGTGTAAAAATATTTAACGCACAAAAGTGCTGACTGGTTAATCAGGGAAAAAATTGGCGCAGACAATGTTTTTTCCAGAAAAAAACAACGATATTTAAATTAACTAAAAAGTATGTTCTAAAAACAAATTGATTGTCGCCAATCGTCAACTTCACGTCGAAAAAGCGATAGTCGTCTTTAGGCTTCACGAGCATCGACAAGAGGCTCTCAAAATTTAACCTATTTCGGTCAATCTTTGTCAAAATTCTCGTAAACTTCTCAACTAAATTTCTTTCTCGGCCTCTAAATTATCAACAGATAAAAAGTTTCAAAATATCCTCTTAAAAATCAATTTCAAAAAAATCAGCAAAAACAGTAAACCAAAAAAGACTTGAAAAAAAAGAAAAAAGAAAAAAAAGAGAAAAAACTCGAAAAATGAGCGGACCAGCAGCATCATTCGAGGACGTCCCGGACTACCCCGGCGTCACCTGCCTGAGGGGCACCTTGGATCTGAGCAGCGCCGCGCTGGAAGAAAATCCCTATCCCGGCCAGCAGGGCATCGGGGGGGCCCTGGCCGCGGCGGCCTACGCCCAGCTGAAGCAGGGCTACGAGTGGGACCACGGCGACATGGACGACATCGTCAAGGCCGCCAACTGGATCTACAACGCCAGTGTCCTCAAATTGATGACGCTGAGCAGTAACGTCCATGTGAATCCCCTCACCCGGTAAAGTCGCAATGGAATTTTATTTATTTCTTTTTTTTTATGAAGAAAGAAAAAAACGTTTTTGATCGAAATTATCTCGTCGATCTCCCCCCGCACAGACGAGTGGAGCCACCCATCGGGCTGGGCGACCTCGAGAAGAATTTCGTAATCGGCCAAACCGAGTACTTCATCGAGTTCAAGTACGCCAATCGGGGCTACGTCGAACAAAACTCGGACGACGACAACCATACGGTGCTGGTTATGGCCTTCGCCGATTTCTTCAACTGTTGCGCCGAGCATCAGCCCTACGGCGTGATCGAGAACCAGGGCGACTATTTCGCCATATGGAAGCACATGGATGGCAACAGCGTCTTCGTCTTCGATGCCTTTCCCAGCCGGGCCAGCCCCCTGCCGGCCCTCTACCGCATCAAGACGGGCGCGAGCTTGCTCGACTTCTTTCGCAGAATGAAGGGCTGGCGGTCCAGGCATATGTACTCGTTGTTCAATGTAAAGATAGATAGTTGCCGATTTCGCGACGTGGACGAGCAGACCGATGACGGATCGTCGCCGCGACGCTCCGAGGACGACATGGACATGGACATGGACATGGACATGGACTCGGCGCCCTGCTCGCCGAGGTCGTCGCCGCGGTCGTCGCCGCGGTCGTCGCCGTCGCGAGTCCCGCCCCCGTCGCCACGGCTCATGAGGTACTTCCATCAGAACGCGAACCCGGATCCGGACCAGCAGTGGCGCGTCAACCAGATGGACTGCGACGACGACGACGATTGAAGTGAGCGCCGACACGCGAGACCCCACCTTTTCCGTAACCCTCTCTCGCTCGGGGGAAAAACGTCGTCGCGAGACGCGCGCTCTTGCATCGAAAAGCCTTTCGAAGCCTAAGCTCACCTCGTATTTTTTAACCAAAATTGTTACATAAAAATTCGCTAATTAAACGACTTTTTTGGTAAATGTATTCTTTCATTCATTTGGCGTTTCTTTTATAATTATCAACAAAATTTCAAGGAAAATCCGAGAAGAAAAAATTCTCTTCAGAGCTATACACTTATTATTATAAATTGAATTTCCATAACTAGTTCATTGGTAACTTTTTTGACAAACTTGCCGTTTTATTTTTCTCTTCTGAAACTCGCAGTACAATCCAAGAAAGATAGTTTACTTGATAGATAATCGACTTTGCAATGGCATACAAAAACGTCTTCGTTAGAAAAAAAATGGTACAAAAAATTTGTACTAATTAGTATACAATTAAACGAATTCTGATGATAATCGAGAAAAACTAGACAGTACTTATTAATTTGTTTCGAATATTTAACGATTTGTCTCCACGTTAGAGAATTTTGTATACATCGTCATTCCAGCGCAGAAAATTATAATCCATTGTAAAGAGGTCGAAAAAGGTTAACAACATGGCAGTCGAGTCGTTGTTTGCCTGCACGACAAATCGCTTGCCATCACGCGGCAACTTCACGTCGAAAAATGACAGTTGTCTTCGGAACTTCGGAGCATCGACAAGAGGCTCTCAAAATTTAACCTATTTCGGTCTTTATCAAAATTCTCGTACACTTTCTGCTAAATTTCCAACTAGGCTCAAAATTCATTTTTCACCAATGAAATGTTTCAAAAATAATGATCCTTTCGACGACGGACGTACAAAATTAGTGAAAGAGTTCAATTGAAAAAAAAAGAAAATAAAAAAAAAATTAATAAATAAATATGTCGCACTACAAGAAGCTCCTGCACTACAGCGACGAGGCCGTCACCGTGGTGAGGGGCAGCATGGATCTGTTCAGCCCGGAGGTGAACTCGCACTATCCCAGCATTCCCGGCACTCCCGGCACTCCCGGCCAGGAGAACCCGTCCTATCCCGGCCAGCAGAGCGCGGCGGCGGCCCTCATCGGTGCGACGATGGCTCAAATCGAGCCAAGCCACAGCTGGAGCCAAGCCGATGTGGACCAGATAATCAAGGACACCGAGCCATTGTACCACGAGGCGGTCAACAGCTGCTTCCCAGCTGAAAGGCGTCCGGGGGCGGTGCACGTCCATCTGATCGACGTGCCGACGCAATTCTACGCGGCCGGCCGGCTCTGCCGGGTATGCGTGAATAGGGTCAGCGAGGGCTACGTCGAGTCGGATATGGGCGGCCCGGGCAGGCCGCCGCTGCGCGTGGCCCTCGTGGATCTGAACCAGTTGTACCTCGTGCTGGAGTACAACAATCGCTTCGTGAGCATCTGGAACGACCACCACGTCATGGACGTCGGCTATCTGTTCGATCCCCTGGGAGCGAGTTACCCGATGCATACGGCCGAAGTGGCCTGCGTCTTCAGATTCGCGAGGTTCGACGCGTTCCTGCCGTTGCTCCGCAAGCGCATGGGGATGCAGCCCCAGGAGCAGTACGCCCTGTACGAGGTGAGGCTGCTAGAAGCGGTGCTGCTGCGGAGCGTCGTGGAGAGGCTCGTCGCGTCGAGTACGACTTTCACGCCTGCCGTGCCGCCGCCCAAGTCGCCCGACATATTGAATCGGCCGCCGCCGGTGGGCATCGTGCCCGCCTCGCCCTCGCTGTACGTCGACAATTTCGCGCCGCCGCCCGCCCTCGCGCACCCGGTGCAGCCCGCCTCGGTGCAGGATCGACTGTACGGTACCCGGCAACTGCCGCCGGTCGAGGAGATGGATCAGAACGCGCCCCATGCCTTCTTGGAGGTGCACGAATCGAGACAGGTGTGTATGTTGATGGGCTGGTTGAGCGAGCGCGAGACCAGCGGCGTGGACTTCAGGGATCTGGCGCCGCCCCAGTGCCTGGTGGCTCTGGCCACGCTGGAGGTGCGATCAGTGCGCGGCTGGCTGCGCGACAACGTCGACCAGGTGCTCAAGGCGGGCCAGCGACTCTACGAGAAGACCAGGGATCAGAATCCGGGATTCGAGGGGCAGAGCGCGCGGGCCTATCATCACTCTCGTATCGAGGTAATTCTTTGACGCGGTGCGAGCATCGACGCGCGACGTCGAACCGAGTGATAACGATGATTTTTCAGATCGAGTATCGAAAGATGATAGTCGAGGTCGACACGCTGACCGTCATGGGGAGAATCACCTCGCAGGACAACAACGTGCTCGACTTGTACCGAGGTCTGTGGATATTTTTCATCACAAAGAATCACCAACGCTGCGTTCTCGAGTACGGTGGCTTGACGACTATCGCGATTCGCAAGCACGACGACCAGAACTACTGCGCGTTCGATCCGAGGCCCTACAATTATTCCGGCCTACTGTCCGAACTGGACACGGGTCAGTGTGATTTCATTTCAATTAACGATGATAAAAAATGAACGACAGCCCCGAACGCGCACAGCAATAAAAAAAATCTTTGCCGCGCAGAAAGACACCTCGAGAAGAACCGCTCTTATCTGGGCAAAGCGGCGATCTTCCACTGCTACAGCTTGCAGGCCCTGGTCTGGCAGCTGCTGCGCAACATCGATCCGTTTCAGACCAGCCAGGCCTACACGCTGCGCCGGGTCGAGTTCAAGCCCGACCAGCCGGGCATCGTCGCCTGGCACGACTTTCAGCCGCTGCGCGAGGGCAGGAGCTGGTACGTGAGCGGCCGCATCAACTCGGCCGACGAGCGCTCAATCCCGGAGGCGAACCACGACAAGCAGTATCTGGGCATCGCGATAATGGCGATCGTGGCGGCGCACCTCGTCGAGCCCGGCGAGTGGCGCGCGGACAACGTCGACAGGGCCGTGCTCGAGGGCGACGATTATTACGCCTGTTGCAAGCCGAGAACGGGCGAGGTGAGCCGGGACACGCGGGATAATATGAAATATGTTGCACTCTATTTTTACGTAAAATTGTTACGTATGATTGACGACGGTAAAATTTCTTTGGGGAACACACCCGTGTTAAATCATTCGTTATTCTATCAACATTTCATTTTCATGTTTTTCAATTCATAGGATAATGAAGTATTTGACACAGATGTGTACTAAAAATGTAAGTAATTTTTTTCGCAAGAACTTACGTAAGAACTTGTGGTAAATCTTACGAAAAATCTTGTACCCACTACCCAAAAGTAGCGAGGAAAAAAATGATTATTTTCGATTTTTTAATCTAGATCTTACGTAAGAACTCGTATTATTATTATCTTTGGGTTTTTCCGATTCTCAGAGCGGCAACGACGACTGGTACCTGTCCCTGAGAAACATGAGACTGATCGCGTTCCACCAGAGGCGCAAGTGCCGACTGCGGCTGCGCGAGCGCGTCTGCACCGGCAACCTGGCGACGACCAGCAGCGGTCTGCCGACGCTCGCCCAGAGCCTCGCCGATTTTATCTTTGAGCTGAACGAGACCCACGGCATCTTCGAGTGCAGCCTGCAGCCCGGCGAGCTGCCCAACTATCTGGCCTTCTGGGCGCACAGCCAGGAGCTCGACAACGGCATCGTCGAGTGGTCCTATTATCTGTTTCACGAGCATCCCGACCCGTACGTGAGGAGAGCGGCGCTGGGCGCTGATCCCACGGCGGTCGTGTTGGACGAGCACGGCCAACCGGTGCCCCCGCCGGCTTTCGCCGGCCAGGAGGCGGCCTGCGTGCTGCGCTTCGGCTATTTCGATCACATCGTGGAGTTCCTCGAGCAGCTGTTCCTCGACCACGAGGACGAGGACGACGAGTACGCGGGCCAGGCCGCCGGTCCCGCCCCGGCCCAGCAGCAACAGCAGCGAGCAGCCGACAGGCGGCAACTCGTATTCCATCTGCACTCGCTCAAGCTCGACTCGATCGAGGACAAGGCGCTGAGCGAGGACGAGCTCGCCCGCGAGAAGTACCAGAGCGTGATACCGGAGTTGACCGAGTACGTCAGAGACACGCCGACGAGCGGCTACCTGCTCGGCAGCGAGAACTGCACCCTGGACAAGTTCCGGTACAGGCAATCGCGCGACCTGGCGGCGGCCGTGGCGCTGTCCGCCCTGGCCATGAGGCACATCTGCGATCCGTTCAAGTGGACCACGAGCACGATCGACACCATCATGGCTCTGGGCGACGCCATCAACATGAGCAATCACACGGAGATCAGAGCGGACGACGATAACGTCGGTGCCGCTGGCGAAGATCAGCAGCAGCTGCAGCAGCAGCTCCTCGACGACATCAGGCCGCGCGACTATCACCTGCCCGACGAGTTCCCCGAGACGGTGAGGTTCGGCTTCAACGAGTTCAACGTGAGCGTCGAGAAGTACGTGGACGGCACGCGCGACGATCTCCGCAGGCTCGTCGAGGAGTTCTTCAACGTCTGGTCCATGGGCGTGTTTCGCAGTCAGCACGTGCAGATGGCCATGTGGCGCTACGACAACGTCTACTTCTTCTTCGAGCGGTCGGGCCACGAGGACAACGGTCACCTCGCCGGCTGCTACTACGAGCTCGACTTCAAGCAGGCCTGCGAGGTCCTGGAGCCGATCGCCCTCTTCAACAGCTTCAGCGTCTACAGCGTGCAGCTGGAGCTCAGGGCGCCGCTGCCGTTGGCCGCGAGGCCGCTCATCCACGACGAGGACCGCAAGTTCGACTGGTACGAGTGGCTGTTCACCGATCCCCAATCCTGGATGATCAAATGCGATCTGCCCTGGGAATTTAATGAGAAGTCGACGGTGTCGATGTGCGTGGCCGTGCTCATGTTCGCCTCGATCTACGAGCCGCAGCAGTGGACCAGCGACCTGCTGCAGAGGGCCGCCACCATCGGTCAGATTCTGCACCGGCTCAACGTCGAGCGCATGGTCGCGGACCGCGAGTTCGCCGTGCACGAGATGATCAGCGAGTTCTACATCGGCGGTCGGCTGATCCAGCCGAACGTACGGGACTGCGTGGTGCACGACCACGGCCCGTACGGCGGCACGTTCGAGGAGAGCTTTCGCAAGCATCTGGCGCACTTTTTCCTGGAGCACCAAGCGGGTATCCTGTGCTCGAGGAACGAGGATGGCCAGCCTGGGTACGTGGCGATCTGGAAGAAGGACGGCAAGTACTACGTCTTCTACCCGGGCAAGATGGAGGTGCGGCGATTGGGAGGCCTGCGCTTCTCGAATTGCTTCAAGAATATGAAGTATAGTCGATGGGAGATCGCGGCCTTCAGCGTGACCAACTGCGAGTTCGTGAGGAACGTGCCCGATCCGAGCCCGGCTCTGAGACCGGCCGACCTGCCGGAGCTCAACGCGTACGAGCCCATCGTGACGGGCGACGGACGACAGCGTACGTGCGATACCGATATCAATTAGATACCATTCGCTTTTATTGAGGCCCGGAAAGCGTGGAGCAAAAAAGCATTTTTCAAAAAAAAAAAAGAATCATTGAAATCTGAAATAATTTTTTTTACGCTCAAGTTGACATTCGGAATCCCAGACTGGAATATTTTTCTCTTTTCTCGGATACTAAAAGGCATGCTTTTGAATTTTTTTGGAATTTTGGAATCGCTGTGATAAATGTGGTATTTTCATGTAGTTTAATTTTTCTTGAAATGTTGACGATCATTTTCTATCTTAGCATCCTTCATCTTTGTTATTTTTTAACTTAAGAAATGAAAAATGGAAAGGACAAAAAGTTTCAGAGTTAGTAAAAAAACTATGTGCGAATTCTCTTAGAATTTTTCGATACGAGGTTCCGCTTCAAACTGCTTACTATGTTTAAAATGATAGAATTTTAAACTTGAGCATCACGGCTCGAAAATTCTACAAAAATACAAGCACATGCTTCCTAGCGTCAGGAAAAAGGAGAAAAATATTATGGTCTGTGATTTCGAACTTCCATATCCTGAAACATGACAAAAATTTCGTAAAATAGTACACCGCGCGCAAGTTTATTACAAAAAAAAAAGGTAAAAACTCACGAATCCAATTAATTTTCACTCTCTTGCAACTATTCGCGCGCAGTACCGGCTCGCGGGATCTTGCGAGCCTCGTTCAGCGAGGAGCGCTACCCCGAAGGCATTGTCGGTGGCATTGTCGGTCAGCAGGGCTACCCGACCAGCGCCAATTGCTTGGTCGCCATCGTCGTCCACTTGGTGCACGAACCCTCGATGTGGACCAAGGGCATCCTCGACGAAATTCTGGTGCTGGGCCATCAGCAGCATGTACTGACCCTGCAGTACTCGGAGTGGCAAGCACGTCTGAATAGAGGAGAACGGATTTCTATGTTGCATCCCACGGAAGTTCACAATTACATCGACCTCGGCCAATCCAGGTTTTACGTCGAAGCGCTGAGATTTCGTGATCGTACGATTATTGCCGAATCGAACTTGCTAGAAAACTTGGCAGAAACATTGATTGTTTTTATTTTCTGACCCACAACAGCGTTTATCGGGGACCATCCAGACTTGTCTCGATCGGAAGAATTTCTAACGAACCAAATATCTGAAATCGTTCGATCTGAACAATTTGACTCTTGCATCTTGATAATCAACAACCGCTACATGGTATCCATTTGGTGGACCCGGGCGGCGTTCTACTTATTCGACCCGAAGCCAAGAAACGATCATGGTTCGATTCTTTTTTTTTTCTTCACTCAAAATGTCTCGCGACATCCGCGACAAATCGCTGCAATTTTGGGTACGCACACACAGGTTTACAGATAATTGAAGACGGCAATTCCCCGGCCCAGGGTTACGCCTGCGTCACCTGGTACGGCTCCCTGATACCGCTCGTCGAGGTGATCATGTCGAACAGCGAAGGAGTTTGGTACTTGTTTGAGGTCTACCCGGTGAGGGCCACGAAGGTGCTCGAGATGGATCTCGTGAAGCAGGACGTCGAAAGACTGTGAGAACACGATCGTCGATTCTCACGCACACACACACACTCACTCACGCGAAACTTAAATAAAAACTCGTCGTCGTCGCTGTGTTGCAGGATCAAAAAGGGCGAGCCTTTGATCAAAAAACGACCTTCACTTGAGAATTATCACTGGCCCTCTCAACGACTCTACAACATGGTCCAAACAACATCCATCAAGCCCAGAGGCTGGTTGACGGTGAAATTGCCCATCCTCGAAGGCCCCGAAGAAAGGGTCGTGGGATACATCCACGTGGAATGCACGCAGGGCAGCATTCACCTGGAGACGACAAGAGGCAGGACGGCCCTGATGGCGGGCCAGCAGAGCACCGCCGTGGCCGTGGTCGCGCTCTGCCTCGCGAAACTCTTCGCCCCAGTCAACTGGACGTCCAAGATGATCGACCAGGCTCTGCAGAACGGCAGCTTTCTGCACGTCGAGCGGATCTTCTTTTTGCGTGGCGTGCTCAAACGGGACTGGATACCGCCCAAGCCGGCGCCGGTAGAAAACGAAAACAACGAGACATTTCTGCGCAACAGGAACATACGGCGGCTGCCGAGATACGCCGGTCCTCTGCGCGAGGACTTGCCACCGGAGCCCCGCGTCCAGAGGCCCCTCGACCGCAAAGTCTTCTACTTGCACGACCAGCGGCTCCACGAGAAGCGCGCCAATCTCGGCTACAATCTGCACGTGCGCGACATTCCGCGCGAGTTGCGCCTGGGCGGGACCACGTACATCGTGGACGTGGAGCAGCCGGCCACGTGCGCGGGCACCTGCGCCGGCGGCTGGAAAGATTTACTGAGATGTCTGCAGACTCACTTCGAGCCCAGGAACGAGGCGCCCGGCCGGCGGTGGCCCGAGTTCAGTCTGCTGTACTTCGACGATTTCACTCTGGCCATCGTGCGCTCGACCGACACCTACTTCTTCCTCGATCCGACGGAGAAGAACAAGGCCCTGCTGCCGTGGGACACGAGCCAGAGCACGGGCGCGGCGTGTCTCTTTCAGTGCAAGAATCTGGGCGAATTGGCCATTGCCATCAGCAGTCTCTGGAAAGTCTGGCCGAAATGGGACAAGATCGCGAACGTGTCCCGAAGAGACTACACATTCGACACGTACGAGCTGTACACGGTTTTGATCAAGCCCCACTTGTTCCATGGCGATTAAATGCCAATGATAGATGATGCGATTGTCTGGACACGCGACAAAAAAAAAACCGAACGAAAGATCAATAAATGAATTTGTCAACTGCGCTCGACGATGTGAGTGTGTGTGTGTGTGTGTGTGTGTGTGTGTGTGTGTGTGTGTGTGTGTGTGTGTGTGTGTGTGTGTGTGTGTGTGTGTGTGTGTGTGTGTGTGTGTGTGTGTGTGTGTGTGTGTGTGTGTGTGTGTGTGTGTGTGTGTGTGTGTGTGTTTTGAGAAAAAATTATATATGAGCGGTCATTTTCAGATTGGATCGTAAAATGCGCGGGTAAGCCTCAATCAAGTTACTGCGATAGTCGTGCGGAATCATCCCCTGTTCCATACTCAACTTGCGCCTGAAATCATCAAGTATATATTGTAGTTTTCAAGAATTGCGCGCTAGAAGTTGCTGCGGCAGCTGTGGTTCGCTCGCTCGGCCCATATATAAATCGTATACCTTCGATATTTGAGAAATAATAATTCGTTTGACAGATACATCGAGTCTGTGCGCACGACTGCAACGATAAATTATACATGGATGTAAAAGTATAAAAATTTGCGAATCGACCGTTGAATGGATCATTAGATATACACTGGCCCGCGACATATGCCGATCGCAGCAGCATCATCATCATCGTCATTATCATCGCGAGTCTCGACTACGTATACACACAAAAACAAATCGCCTAATGACCGGCGCGCATTTAATATAGCCGAAACGGCAATTAATCTCTACAGTGAGTTTACACAAACATACACACACGCGCGCGCGCGGAGAGTCTATTAAATGGATATGTAACAGGGATCGAGGCACGAGTCGATCATCGCATCTGTATATCATACGCGAGAGAGAAATTATCGATCTTTAATGTCTGGTCGATATTACGAGGTTAATTCGTCGCTCACAGACAGAGAGTGAGAAAAGGAGATAAATCAGTGCCGCAACGACGACCCAATGTTGTGTTTACGTACACACGTTATGTGTACATATACGTAATAGAGGCGTGTGTGATCTGTCCACAGGCGTCGTGATTTACACCGATACAAGGAATCGTAAAACTTGTATCACGCCCACGAGTATCAGAGACGATGATGATTACACCGACTCTGTAATATACTAATCGATTTATCGGCTTCCGGAATGTTTGGTTTTCGGAGTTTTAAAAGTCTCTTATTCCTCTCTGTGTTTTGGCCATGCAACAATCAAGTCAACCCGTATTATATTAACATTATAATGTAGCTCGCGTCGCTGCTCCACTTTCCAATATATACGTACGTATGCGAGCCTCAGTATGCAGGGTACAAAGTGCCAGTTGGCATATACGCAGCACTCGAGAGAGAGAGAGAGTCAAGAGAGACCGAGGGGCTGCGTGTGCCTCGCGCGTTGGGGTTTTATGTTGAAATCGTACGTATCATCATCGGCATCGTCATCATCGTGCCGCTTCTGCTGCCACTGCGTCGGGCGCGCACCCCGTATATATATAATATAGTGTATAGTGTCCAAAGCGTTTTTGTGTCCCGCCAAGCGTGTCACCTACACAGTCACGTATGTATAGAAGCGGCGGAAGCGGGTGGAAATGAGCGCAAATTGCTATCGCGCGCGCGTCTGCCGTGGGCAGCACAACAACAACAACAACAATAGTATTACACACCACCCCAGCACGCGCCGTCCTGGCCGTATCTTCTTCGCTTTTGGCTTTTTATACCGAATGTATATGGGCTATTCCACAACAGGTGTTGCAGGCCAAAAAAATGAAGTTGAAACTAACCATGTACTCTTCAAGAACACAATGAAAAATGAAAATCCTGAACATCTTAGCCCCTTACGTCCAACCATCATGGATCTACAGGGGCTCAAAGTGGGATTTTCATGTTCTCAGTTTATCCTGCTTGTTACTCTGCTTTTCTGGGGTGAATATGAAAAAATTGCTGAACCATGTTTTTTCATAGAAAATTTGATGTA
>CACVKI010143736.1:0-29490 GCA_902732785.1 Trichogramma evanescens | reverse complement strand
TAGCATGTGTAACATGTAAAGATCTAAGGCTATACTTTGTTTTAGGAGCCTTTTTTGCACGTTTTTCGACACATATTAGCGTCTCCAGGGCAAACCAAGGCTCTAACCATTGTAAAAACTTACAAGGGAGTAGTTGACATGTTGAGGAAGCTTCTTAAATAGTTTAGGAAAGAAAAGTCCGGATCATACTTGATTAGATTTTGTGTTTTTTGTTTTTTCTTGATTATTTCTATTGTAGAAGCCTCCAGAGTGCTCAGATCGCTTCGGAACTCATTTTTTCTGAAAATTTGGACGATTTCCAACAAAAAAGCTTTGGTGCACTTTTACTTTTGAGTCATTCTACAGTGAGCTAGAGCTTAATGAAATATTTGCGATCTTTGATAAATTACGGAAAAATGCGAAAAAGGCCATCTTTGGAATTTTTAAAAAGGGTGATAGAAGGCCCAAATCGCTCTATAAATTTTTTTGTACATTTCTGACATCCCAAACAATGTGTTCATCATATTAGATATAGAAAAAAAATTTTGACCGGTTGAGTTGACAGAGAATCGGCCATATATGTACAGTAAAAGTAATAAAAAATTGTTTTGTGTACTTTAATAGTGCCTTTATTAAGCCCAAAAAGATTTAGAACGACATCTGTCATAAATTGCTGAGAAAAATTCGTGAAAAACACCTTTTTTGGTCGATAAACTAGACCGTTCCCCCTTAAAAGAAATTTTCTACATCATTAATATGAGATTGAATATTTTATTAAGTTTTTTATAGAATTTATAAGTCTATCATGAATGATATATATTCGAGCAATCTGATTGTTAGCAGTCTAAAATAATCAAGTATTATTTGAATTATGGTTTTTTGGCTAAATTTTTTTTCATATTGATGAAATGAACTTTAGAACATTGTTAACTCCAACGTCAAGCACATGATAATCGAATCAAATTTTAATCAGTGTAAATTAAAATTATAACTGACAATTCATTCAGAAAATCCACAAGAGTGATTATCAAATACTGGTAAGTGCAGACCTTGTAGGAACAAAAACAGCTCCATTTATGCTTTGTTTCTGCGATGTAGTTCGTGTTGGTGCTCAACTTCATTGATCAGTATAAAGTTGTTCTAAGTGAGTCTTCTAGTTTTAAATTCAAGTTCAGGGGTTAAATGTAAATGAAAAATTATAAAAGTTTTACTTTTGTATACTGTTTTTCAGGCCTAATTTTTTATATTAATTTTGATATCATAATGAATTTGAGTTACTCAATATAGCAGAGCTAAATTTCATGGTATTTTTTCAGAAGATTCGAAAAAGTTTAAGGGGACCTCCCTCCTCCAAATTGAAAAAAAATGTTTTTTCAAAGATTTATTTATAATAGAATAAAATGACGTATCTTAATGAAACTTTTTATACATACTTTATTGACCTTACACTACATAAAAAAATTTTTTTATAATTTTTTGCCACCTAGTGTCGCCTGCTAAAATTATTTCAAAAAAAGACGAAAAAACCGTGGCGGGAACGATTAAGAAAAAACCATTAATTTTATCACCCTGAAATTTTAACACAATAATCTGTCCATGTTACTGCTCAGAATGAACTAGAATGAAAATCATTAGTTAAAAAATAAAGAAATGGCGGCGTTTTTTCGAAAATCGAATTTTTTTTTTCGAAAATTGTTTATATCTCCAAAAATATTATGCCGATTATGTCCATTCTAGTTCATTCTAAGTGATAAAATTAATGGTTTTTTCTTAATTGTTCCCGCCGCGGTTTTTTTCGTGTTCTTTTAAAGCAATTTTAGCAGACGAGACTGGGTGGCAAAAAATTATATAACAATTTTTTTATATAGTATAAGGTCAATAAAGTATGTATAAAAAGTTTCATTAAGATATGTCGTTTTATTCTATTACAAATAAATCTTTGAAAAAACATTTTTTCTTTTTAATTTGGAGGAGGGAGGTCCCCTTAAATAATTAAATAATTAAAATAAAATTGTTTTAATGAACGACTGGTTAAGAGTAAGGCACACCAAATTAACGTTGATTCTGAAATAAAACTATCGAGGAGCGTGTCACACTTCACATGATGTGTATGACAGTAAAATACATCATAAAACAAATATAATATAAGAAGCGGTAATACGCTCTCTTCATATACATCGTGTTTGAGCTACTGAACTTTCTTTGCATTCTCTTTGAAAATTGATGAGAGATATCCAGAATCTGAAAACATCGTCGGATTCCTTAAAAAAAATCCAATCGATATGTTATACTCTTGTACATTAAACTTCGATATAAAGTGGCTCCAAACTGTTTCAAAATCAACGTTAGTCAGGTGTACATAGCTAATATTATTTTTCATCATCCTTTTCTTGCTGTAAAATCTGAGTTTTCTTATACTTTCTTGTGGAACTTGCGTTAAACTTTGCATAGGATACGTACATATATATATATACGTGTATCGTTGGACAAAAGTGAGTGGCAGTAGCAGCAGTGTACAGAAGCAAGTGTCAGCAGACAACGGCCCTCGTGCATCCAATGGACCTATTATTCTCATAATATGACGTCTTTTCTTGCATATGTTGCTACACACACGCAGACTTACTTGGAGTTTTTACCTTCTAGTGCGCCCCCTTTTAGTCTAGCTTATTCTCTATTGTATACTCTATCCTTCTCCTTACAGCAGATTTCTCACAACTGCGCTTACACGCGTATTACGAATTTCGGATACTTTGCTTACTCGCTTGGCTGAAATTCGAACTCGGGAAAAAAGTTAAGTTAAATAAAAGTTGATATTTGTTCGGAGGCACAGGCGAACGCAGTTGTGGCTGCAAGCTTTTTATATGCTAGTTCATGTGAAGCTTCGTCACGTCACATTAACGAGCGGAATGGATCACGTCTTATATAGGGTATGGTGTAGTGTGGCGTGGCGCCGCGTCGTAAAGTAATGCGCATTCTCTCACTTACTCATTCGGTCCTTGGACTTTGTTTAGCGCGAGCCTCAAAGTGAGGAGCCGCACGTATAAGTCGTTTTCAGTGTGCTGCAACCTCCTCAGCCCCCTGCTCTCATGAAAACTCTTGCTCCTCTTGCTTTTTCCTTTCTGCTTTACGCACAAGCTCTCTTTGTCTATCTCTCTCTCTCTCTCTCTCTTTCGGGCAGTCGGGCACTTTATCGTTCTTTTTCTTTCTTTTTCATTTTTATCTTCTCCTTTAGCCCAGCTCCTGCATCTCTTTTCTCTCTTCTTCTTTCGCTTCATCTATAGCTTTCTTTCGGCTAATATAGTATTTTCAAACTTAATTTTGTCCACAACTTCACTCCGGACTCCTTTGTTCTCCTAATTATTATCACATCTTTTTATTTCAATCTCATTCATTGTCTTTCTTATTCGCGTTTTCTCTATTTTATTAGTCGTATTCCTCTTTTACTTTTACCTCACTCGCTCGTCGTGCCCTGATTTTCTCATCGTTGCGTGAGTAAGTGTGTTCAAAAGTACTCTCCGAGTAAAAAAGACAGAGTCTCGTTATATACTTTACTTTTTTATGTACTCGTTCACTTTCACACATATATATTACGTCTTTCTTGCCTTTCCATTTTGACGTTTATCTCAGGGTTGATATTTTCACGTCTTATCGTTTTAATAAAGCCACGTTATTATATTGTAATGTATATTTCTTTGTTTAGAGTTAAAATTTATATACAGTGCATTATAATTCTTTTCATCTCGTTGGCAATTTAAGATAATTTGCTCGTTATCAATTATGATGAAAACTTTTATGGCAAAGCAAAGAGGGGAATCTTTCTGTCGTATCTCATGCAGCCGAAAATAAGTTTTAGTCGAGAAATAGTATATTACGTGCCTAGGGAGCGAAAAACTAGAAAGCCTCAGAGCATGCGTAATTATCGGCCGAGGCGAAGCCGAGGTTGATAAACACAAGCTCTGAGGCTTTCTTTTTTCGCTTCATAGGTGCGTATACTATTTTTCATGAATCCCCCAGCAGAAATTAACTTTTTCGTCTTGGCCGCCGGGATGAAAAATGTTAGTTTCGGCTGGGGTAGCATAAAAATAGAAAATCAATTGAAAAAACAAATATGAAGACAAGGAAAGCCATTGACTCATCATTGTGTCCTTTTTTGGTTTATTCTTCCCTTTATACGTAAAGTTTACTTCGTCGTATCTGATGCTTAATTCGCGGTATACCTGTAGGTTTGTTGGCCATTTTATTAAGCTTACAGCATAAACCTCAATATATTTCTGCTATATTTTCTGCTATTTGGTTCACGTGCGTATGTACATAATGTACTCACACGCACGGCCAACTCTTTAATGTCTCTTTTAAATGAGCTGTGTGTAGTGTGAGCCATTGCGAAACAAACTTTCAAACTAGTTGAATAACCTACTGCAGAATCGTAGAGACCGGATAAAGGCGCGCTTGATGCTTTATAACATATCACATTTTGTTCGTATTGCTCGTATTATAAGAGTGTATACAGGCCGCTTAGCTCTGTTTGATGTGAAAGCTAAGGCTCCAGTTTGACTTGATTATCTCGATTTTAATGCAATTCAATGTCTACGACCTATTGTAATAGTCTCCATTTTCAGGTATAGCCTTTTTTCTAAGCCTCTTCGATGCATAAACAAAAAATTTGAGTATCTAATCGTATGCGAATTGATTTGGCTTGCAACTGTGCAATCTAGATCGTCCCAATGAATCCTTGAATGGTAGTATCCTAGAAGTGAGCACGATAATAAATATGATCAAATGTATGCATAATTCAAAATATGAAAAAATGTTGGGATGAAAATAGTACGAATAAATGAGCTTCATAATAAAAGCTGATGTTTATACCATACGTGCAGTATATGAGAAGAAAATCTAGTCTCAGTGTCTTATCGTCATCGGCAAATCGTCGCAAGTTTGATTAGTCCGAAAAGAGAGAGAGAGAGAGAGAGAGAGAGAGAGAGAGAGGAAAGGAGGGCGTGAGAATCGTTTGGATGCGTCCCCCAGGGAAATCTCAGCTGCGCGCAGCTGAACGGGTGCTTTGATAAGAGGCGCGTGATTCCATTCGCTCGTGGTCGCTCACCCTGCATGCCACTATTTTTTGATACATATGACAGTGCTGACGGACGCATCGATACTGAAAGAGGAGAAAAAGAAAAGATGGTGACCTCACAGCTGATGAAATACGCTTCGATGTCTCATGGTATTCGTCAATTCGAGTCTTTTTTCTTGTCTCATTTTTTTTCGTTTCACCGTTTGGCCGATTATTTTGCCTCTCGAGCTTGTTGAGTTAAACTGCTACTGTTACATCTGATTAATTAAGATTTCAATAAGTTATCGCTCCATATCCTACAAATACTTCGTTTTGATTATGCGTAATAAATTGGTCTATTTGACAACTTTTAACGGTGAAGTTTTTTTCAGCTGCTAAAAAATTGAATCGAGACAATGAGTTCTCTACGCTGTAGTTTCAAATAATTTTTAAATGTTTTCAACGAAATATGAGAGGTTAAATTTAACATTTATGAAAAAAACTGCAACAATTTTTTAATCTACTGTTTTATATATTTTTTAATTTTAATTATTAGATTATGAAATACAACATTCAAGTTCATATGAATGGTTGACATTTTTTTATAAATTATTTTCATTGATCAAAATTTTTTGAAATTACCTCTGATATCATGACTATAAATGTACAGTATATTATATTTTATTACAATTGTTTATTTGTAAAGGTAAAAAATATTTAGGGAATCAAAGTTCGCACACATTAATTTTTAAAGTATCATAACAGCTAACTTGTTATATTAAACACGAATGATAAAACGGTACATATTTGTTCAAGCATTAATGACTAAATTTTTAATTAACCAAGTACCATTTTTCAGCAGCAGAAGCAAGTTTGTTTACTTATACGTATAGATATTGAATTAAAATGCGAATAAAACGAGGAAGTACGTTTAATGCGTAAAATAAATAAATAAGTGCATCGGGAGAATGAGAGATGGAAAAAACGGGCACAATATCGTGGCACATTAAATCATGCGGTGCGTGCGTGTGTACGACGCGAATGGCGAAATCCCGAAAGGCATTACAATATGCTCGCGCGGCTACCGCCGCGATGATGCCCTCTCTGCGCGCGCCAAACCAGGACATTGCACAGCCGTAGCAATAGGTGCAATTATATATATGCTTTGTGCGCTCGGCATTCGCGATCAGTGCTGCATACACATATGTACGAGAGAGCTGCCGACGCACATATTGTCGGGCTGTGCAGCTGCACTCGCAGGCAAGAGGCTGCATAAGCATAATATTTATATAAGCCACCGCCGCCGTCCTCGCTAATATACGGGGAAATGTATATTTATCCGGATTATCTATAGGCTTCATCCTCCGCGTCATACTATACGCGCAAAGATTACTCGCCGTCGCGAGGCTCCGCAACTTTTGTTGTTTGCTGCAATGCCAAGTGACTTGACGATTTTATTGCTTTTTTCAATTTCGCAATCGAAGCAAGTTTGATGATTCGCCAAAAGAGCTTGCCTTCGCGAATTATGCTAGATCGAGTAAACAAGCCAAAAGCGTCATTTTTTTTTCTAAAAAGATTTTCGCAAACTCGACCAGCAATGTCTAATTGATAACTAAGCTATATACAGCAATTTTATATGTAATACTCGCGTTTTGATCCAAGATTTAGATTCTACGTTATTTTGTTTGAAAAAGTTCGTATACATCGCTGTGAAATATGCGATACCAACAAAGTAGTCAAAGGAATATTAGAAATTCATGTTTCGCCTATATTTTTCTACGAGTGTTGAGTAATCCTTGTATATTAACATTATTTTCAAATACACATAATACAAAGTAACCGTAATAATATAAAGTAGCCGTCATCGTCATTTTTCTTATTTGTTCCTCGACTCGTTTTCTTTATTTTTTCAAACTTTGTATTTTCAAATATAAATTCATTTTTATCCATCTCATTGAATCGCTATTTCTCCAACTGCGTTGCAAGTTGTCGCGAGCTTTTAGTTCTTGCTTTCTCTTGCTCCTCTTCCTCCGCAGCAGCAGTGGCAAAGCGGTAGCACTCAAGGCCTTGAGTTTTCTCTTCAAAGTAAAATAAATCTCGTCCGTCTGTCCGTCCATCCGTTACGTTCCTGTATTTCGCGTTTGTCTTTGCTTGTCTTTCTTGCCATCGAATATAAGGGTATACATACTGATTTGCCCGTCAAATGTCGCCGCGTACCGACGCTACAACGTTGACTATGGTTTTGTGCTCACGACTCGATCTTCGATTTTCCACGGTAGCGAAGCGCTGTTTCTTGCGTGTACTCTGCCTTCCATACCTATTGATTTGAATAAAAATTCAATTGCAAACACTTTGTATTCGACGCTGTTGCATTTAAAAATTGTCAACTAATTTTTTTTTATCTTAGTAAAGAAATACTGACTGATAACAAAATAGAATTTAGTTCGATCTAAAAAAACTAATAAGAACAGTATTAAAAATACTAACGAGAATTTTTTACTATCTTTGAATTTTTATAAGTACTTTGAATGAAAAAGTATTTTATCAGTGTTGATAGATCGGTATTAAAATTTGTATGAAAATTTACTGACGCAGTATTATGTTAATTGAACAAGATTATGTTGAAAATTGAGGATTTTTTCCATAATTTTTGCTTTCGCTATCTGACTAAATTTTAATAAGGTGAAGAAAATTTTTTTACCTGTACTCAAACCAATACATGACTGTGTAAAAATGTTGGATTTTGAAAAAAAAGAGATCGTTACATTTTTTTATTTTAATGGACGGAGCCAAAATAAATTTTGTCTTTCTCGCGATTCGGCCAGCATTTACGATTCAGTGACATCCTTGTTTCACGCTTTTTTACTCTTAAGCAGCGCAGCAGTAGTATCATGTCACGCCGATTCTGGATCAGTCTAAGCTAAGCGGCTTTTGTCATAAGCACTTTGTTTAAGTGGAAATAGCTTTTTAATTTATTGATGTCGGTGTAGCATTCGAATACAGTCCACTCTTCCATCGTTCACTCTTTTGCCTTTTGACTCTCGATTTAGCAGAGCAGCAGCATCTGAGAAGTGGCTAATGTAATGCTTTGTAGCGCTGTTTTTCAGTAAGTAAACCTTTTCGCTGGACAGACAATGAAAGACTCAACTCCTGAAAGCTAAAAAATGATTATACTACTAGCTCCTTTAACTTCAAATTATGCTAGTACAAGTTTTTAGAGCGAGTGATTGTGACATTTCGAAAATCAAAAGAGAAAAAAATTCCATGGCCATCAGATTGACTTCGAGCTTACTTATACGTACAGATTTGTCTTGGTAATATATGCCTTGAATTAATCAACATTTTGTAAACTTCAAACTTCTGTTATGTGGAAAGTAAAATTAGATACTCAGAAAATGTTGATACTACGATACGATATTCGTTTAAAGAACTCTATTAAGGGGTTACGTAGCTTTGTGTGATGGAAATCATTTTTTTTTGTTGTTGAAAAATTATATTTTAAAAACCAAAAGTTCAATCAATTTGAAATTTTTACTCAACGAAGTTTATCCATTAGAGTAGCTGTAAAAAATTCAGATAAAAATTTTGAAAATTGTTGATTTTCCATTAGTTTTCCCGGTCATCCTGTTGTCCTGCGGTAGGCAGGATATTTCCTGACAGCATCATCGGAAACCAAAAATTCGATATAATTCTCAAAGTTTATACTTTTGGCTAGTGAATAGGCCAAGGAGTATAGAAACGATTTTAGTTTTGGAAAAACTGATTTTTTTTAATACCAAGATATTCTACGAAAACCTTCTGGACTATACGAGCGTCGTCATAACCTGTCCCTTTCATTATGGGAGCACATTAAAAAACAAAATACTTTTGCATTCTACGACAAAAACTCTACCTTTACCGAAAAAATCGTGTTTAAATGTTTAAAACTCTCACGTTGACGTTTCGTCACTTGGGTTGCAGATTCATTAGAATTTTGTTTATTACATATCGACTATACGAGTGATACAAGTCTACTCTTATGTATCATTCTTATCGCTCATATCACTTCTGACGAGGCGGATTTTTTCATATCTCGAACTAATATTTTATATATTAGTGAAATAGTGGGTAAAATTTAACAGGACCAGTCGATTAGATTTGATGTTACAAAGGGGCCATATAATTTTTTTTTCCAATTGTGTGAGAAAATTTTCTGTAGCTAACACATTTTTCGTTAATTTTTGCTGAAAATCTTTCAGTTTATTCTGTGCCGAAAAAAATGTTTAGAATTATATGAACCCTCGCTTTTAAGAATCGTGAAAATAAAATTTTTGGCTTTTCTCAACCAAAATAAAAATGAATAATCGTTGCATGAAAATAAATATACACAATTAACAAGTCTAAATATTTTTTCTTACTATTAAGAGTAGGCAAATGGTTGCGTTCAATGACCGAAAAGAGCCCGGCGAAAGGAAAAGTAAGAATGAACATTCAAAAGAAATGAGAAAGATCAAAGGAAATCCGTTAGCGCCACGTAGCTAGTTCAAGAATGAAAAACCATGATTATTTCGTTGGCTGAACAGCGCCGGCGTTTTGTATAGCTCGTGGCAATTTGCAAAAATATATATTACGCTGAGTATTAAAATAATATTTAATATATTGTACATAATATTGGATGTGTATATCGAGCTAAATGGCCGTACATGTCGGAGGAAATAAGGAATGAAGGAAAGGAAAAAAATAAGGTCATCATCGCCCAGAGGAAATTTCGTGCTCAGACGGGTTAATCGTTTCAATGTGAAATTTTTCCTCCCTGGAAAGAGTATAATAATCCTGGCGAAGCGTCGACTGACGCTACGAGCTAGGGGTGGAAACTACACTGTGCCGCGAAACAGCATATCTTATTAGAAACAAATATTCATGTCACATAGCCGGTACCGGCTGGTGCCAAGTGTTTGAATGTTACTCTTCCACCCCAACCCATTCACCCATTTCTCTCTCTCTCTCTTTCTTCTCCCCTTTCATGCCCTAAACCTGCACGTGCTGCGTAGTGCAGCAAAAGAGTACCGTGACAGCCTTAGAGAAAAGTGAAACAGTTGGATTACGCTGCGCTACACAGATGCACTCGTGTATATATAATATATACCTACTACCGATGTGAGTTGATGTTGACTGCTAAAGACGAGCTGCTTCACCTCAAGAGTGAACTATTTTTCACTTTTAAAATGCAATAAACTTAACTTTACCTGTTTTGTTATTGAATCTCAATGACTGAATTTGAAAAACTTGTTTTTTTTTATAATTTCTTAGAGGTTAAAAATTATTTAACATATAATGAAGTACTTTTTTGGGATATTAAATTCTTCATTTAATAAATAGGAAAGGTGATAAAATCGTATAGGTATAATTATGAGGCTTGAGTACGTACGCGAACAATTTTCATCTTTTTGTACGAGCAAATCGAGGATCTTATGCCGTCAATCCCAGCTGCTGGTTTTTCTACTACCTACTTTGATTCTGCAAAGTGCTTTGAATCTACATTTGGTTGTGCGTAGTGCAGAAAATATGGCGTTACGAGAGTGCAAGTTTTGTCGATTACATATCGTTGACACTGCGCTTTGATCCTATTTAGTAGATAAGGTGAGATGAGGTGACTTTTGCAGCTTTGTTGTCATTTGTCGTATTTTTACATCTCTTTGATTGTAAAAGATCGTGAGGATTTGTTTACACCTTGTTTTTATAAAACTGCGATAGATGCTTATTTCAGTGCGATGAAAAATAAAAAAAAGTTTTTAACGTCAGACTGAAATACGCCAGAATAATTGGCTTTTCGAATTTCGTGGGCAAATACCCGTGTCATATATAGATTTGAGGAACTGCATGTATACGCATATGCAGTAGAATATAACATTTTCGATTGTTGTAATATCCACGCGTACGCGTTATGTCATAATGATGCGATGTATGCTGACGAATTTTCGAAAAATAGATTTATATGTAGAGAGAGAGAGAGAGAGAGATCGTTTTGAAGTTGAATTGCGTACGTTGTTTTCAGTATAAAGCTGTACTGAACGCACACAATATATCCAGTAAACAATCGGACAGTTTTTATTTTCTACATCGCTCACAGCAATTTCTCTAATACCTTGCAAAAAAATGTACAGAAATTTGGCAGCTGACAATTTTACCCCGGAAAATGTTTAAATTATGCTGGTGAACGTTTAGCAGGCTGGGCTTTACATAATAATAGACTAATTTTTGGGGCTGAGCGCAAAACGTACGTTTGGAATATCATAAGAGGATTTCTTTAAATCTATCTGCGCGAGAGTGTACAAAAAGTATATATCTGAAAGAAACTTCTATTTGTCACAATAATGCGTGTGGTGCGTTCCATTCTGTGGTTTCGAGCAGTTAAAAACAGTGACTGAGTGTAAAATTGATAAAAAAAGGCTGAAAAAAGCGCTAAGTAACAAAGCAGAAAAATTTCTTTAATCCGAAAAGGGTGGAGGCGGTGACCCAAGAATAAGAGAGCGAGAGAGAGAGATAGAAAGAGCGAGGTGTATAGCTAGAGGTATATAGCATAAGATATCGGACCAGTTTCCTTCATAAATAAACACAACTGCTCGAGCAGCTGGCGCAGACGTAATTCATCGCGAATTAATTTAAGGCTTCCTCGTGCTTTACGCTGAGCGCGCGCTGCGCGCTTGCTCACACAAGCTACTTTCATTAAGGTTCGTTGCCGCTGCTGCTGCGCGCTCCTGTGCGAGAGAAAGAAAGAGAGAGCTGGAGAGGGGAACGGAGCAGCTAAGCGTACCATTTGGTGGTACCTACACAGTACATACTAGCATGCTCTTCCAGTCTCGCGTCTAGAATTAAGAAAAGAAAGCTCAACACCAACAATCCACAGAGGATCAAAGAAATAGATAGATAGGTACTTTTATTTGGCTGGGGGAGATCCCGTCTGGCGCAATAGATACAATAATGCAGTTATGAATAATACAAAATTTTACAAAATTTTAATTACAAAATTGTCGAAAAAATATGAGGAGTGGTAAGTACAATATTGAAATAAAAAACACTAGTTTAATATTTTTCGGCTTAAATTAAGCTTGGCAGAATGATTTACTAATGAATGAATAAATGAATAAAGATGAATGGCTATTTCGAGGCTTGTATAAGGTAGAATCTCGGAATATCGCATTCAAGTTGATATGAAGTAGTACATTGTTGATAATTAATAGTGTATTTATTATCAAAAGTGAGTGAAGAGAAAGAGTGAGTAAAATATTGTCAGGTATTCTATTGTAAAAAGTGATTGAAAGTTTCTTCTATTCTATTATAAGATTACGAATAACTGGTCTAGAAAAATGGATTTTTTCTCAAGTGAAATTTCCTAAGAAAAAGATGACTTTCTTTAGGGCACAGTAAACAAAAAGAGAGCTTGGTATTTCTACCTCAACTAAAGAGGATTTGAGCGTTGAAATTTCGTGTGACAGAGATATGAAGTGATCGTGGATATGTAACGATGAGCATTTAAAACCAGTGACCGAGTTTTGATACTGTTGTTGATGTTAGCGGAGTTAAAATTTTTGGGTGTCCAGTATCTTTTTTTTAGCAATAAAAAGGGTACTAAAGTTTGAGAAGGTTTTGTCAAGTATCTCTTCATCTGGAGGATTTAGGCTAGGTGGTAGACCTGCCAACAATACCTCACAGTTGTCAATTAAATATACGCAGTCGATTGCATGTCCATCTGGAGATTCAACTGCAATTATTTAAGCAATTTGATAAAACTCTTAGCAGCTTCCACCTAACCATGAATGATGGCTCTCTTCACTGCATTTTGAACGAAAATTTCATTCTGCTTACTCTGTCGAGGTCAAGAATAGTCAAAAAATTGACGCAGTATGAACAATATTTGAAATTTATCAAGATGTGAATTGAGATGGTATCACGTGGGAATAAAAATGCCGGACGTTGCCTGTAATGGTGATTAAGAACTATGACTATTGGTAATGGTATGCAGTGATAAGAAGACCACATGAGAGGCATGTCCTGAAATAATATATTATTGTCCTAGGCCGCGAAAAACAAAAAAGTCCCAGAGTATGTGTAATTAGCATCCGAGAACATGAGAACCTATCCTTAATAAAAACATTATACTGACTCATGAGGTGAACATTAGCCCCTGAGACTAACTCATGAGGTAAATTAGAAGTTTCTTGCAGGATATGTAGAGGTGATTGAGCGTAACAAGGCAGTGAGATTCTATGCATAGATGCATACGTGTGTTGGCTGCGCTTATGGAGAATCTGAATTCTAGAGTGATAGAGTCTGCATATGGAACCTCATCGGTCAATCTTCGCTCTCCATCCACTGTCTACCAGTAAAGGTCTGAGATATAAACAAGGTATGATCTGAGAGTGCTTAGTGCTTGTATTCAGAAAATAGTCACATCTCTGCGTTGAGGTTATGGCTAATTAGCCTTGTCTAATAAGGTAGTAGTGCAGCGTCTATTGATAGCTGCAAAATATATTGTATGCAAATATTCAGTAAGCGATTTGAGAGAGTTTACTAGCAGTTTTTTAAATTTTAGAATCAAAAAGTTAGTCCTAGGTCACCGTTTGTCTAATGTTTCGTGGACGCTAGATGACAGATCTGTAGGCATTCCGTGAAAGCGACGAAGTCATCACAAGACTCAGATTTACCACTCAATCCTTGTCAAAGATCTCAGCTCCGCTAAAGTTGACTCTCTTACAGTGGCATACAAGGTTATTTTTAATGATCTTCCAGTTTTTGTGAAATTTTTGATAGTCGTAACGACCAAGCACGTGCAATTTATTTGTTCTTTCAATATAAAATCTTATGTAACTGATGAAACTGAATCAATATAGATGGTGTAGTGTCTATGATTCTTAATCAGACGAGTTGAAAGAATGAACTTGAATTAATTGTTCTTTAAAAAAAAAATTTGTCGGGTCGTTTCGTTTACTAACTATGATTTATTTACATAAAAAAAAGTGAAGCATTGAGATTCGGCTATTTTCGATTGCATATTTAAAGATGAAAAAACTGAACGATCTGAGTCATTTGGTTTTAAGACGGGGTAATCCAGTTGCAGCATTAATGTAGAGCGAATCATTCTTTTGTTAAATTATATCTGAGCTTGAAATGAACCAAATTGAAATCAGCCAATTTTTATTAGGCGCCAAATCAGTCCTTCTTATACAGGGAACTGTATGTGAGATGCGCCCTTTTTGCATGGTGCTGATGATTTGTTGGCAATAAAAATGATCACAATAAGCAAAGTAGACTGTATTCTTATTCAAGAGAAGTACAATAAAAAAAAAGAATACATCAAAACTGTGCAGTAGTCCGATTTATACGTGACCTAAATGTATCAAGAATTTTCAAAGTATCAAAAACAATTGAATAAACACAAAAACTTGGCGACACTCATGAAGCACCTTGCTCGTCTTCATGAGGCAAAGAAAGATAGGAAGAGCAAGAGAGAGAGAGCCGTATTAAAGATTTAGCTACAGCTCAAGAGATAGGAATACGAGTTTCCGCGAACAGCTTCTGACGAAACAGAAAGCGCAATTTTGAATTAATTATGCTAGTTAGATAAAATACTCGACTTTCGATAAATACCCCAACTACCTAGCAAGGCTCTAACATTCACGTGTACGAATTATAATAAAAAGGTTGCTTCAAATTCTGCTGCGAAGCCGTGAGCAGCAGAAAGCAGTTTCGCGCACCGAGTGCGTAGAGCACGCGCTAATGCGTTGATTGGAGCTTTATGCTTGAAGGATTGTTAGCGCCAGAAATAATTCCTGCCACTTCTCTCTCTCTCCCTCTGATGCGGTATTGCGCTTACTGAACTTTGCTGCAGTCCTCTAATGAGAGTACTGTATTACAAGAAAGCAGCCCGAGATTTGTAAAGTACTTTGACGCAGCAGTTCTCGTTGGAGCGCGAGCAACCTTTATTTATCAGTTTATCGAGTTTACATGTAGACGAGCAGCACGAGTAAATCTTTTGGCACAATGCTAACCCAAAAAATAATATTAATTATGATTTTTAGTTGATTAAAGGCCTCAGGGAGACAAGAGTGAGGATAAACAGGGAAATAGAGAGAGAGAGATAAATCGGCCAGGTAAAGAATTAAAAATGCAACACCGAGCGTGGTGCAGGGAAAAATGAGCTTGCTGTGTCGCATTATGCCTTTCGTGTGTACGCTTGCCTTTGCGCGCGCGTGCGTGTGTGCGGAAGTACTTTTCGACGAGAGCATCGGAAGCGCGATATACTTTGAAAACATTTTGTGGCTCGCTTAAATGATTATTTCAACGACTTCATACGTGCAGAATGTTTACCCAAGGACCACGTTAGCCGGCCGTAATTGTTTCGTTACGGCGCAAATGTAGTCTCATAATATACACACATATATATAATAGAGAAAGATAGACAGAGAGATACAGAGACAGACAGACAGTGAAAGAAACTCCAGTCTTGAGTAAATTAAATTGGACTTAATTAAATTATGTTTGATGCCCGCACGCATCCTTATGCTCACTCCTTCGCTTTATTTCTGTCTTCTTGCCATAGAGTACATAGGTATATATTACTTGATAATGTCTTGTGGACATTTTGTTGTGTTTGCGTAGTGAAAGAGAGAGAGAGAGAGAGAGAGAGAGAGAGAGAGAGAGAGAGAGAGAGAGAGAATAGACAGAGAGAAAGATAGACAGAAAAAAGAACATTTGCACTGCGATATATGATGCGCTACTTGCGCTAGCGATGCGCTGCTCGCAACAGGCGTGGCAACAGTATGCATAAGAAATTCTATCAAAAATGTACACCCGCAGACTTACATACTCGGACATCGAAAATCAACAATCTATTAGTTGATTCTTCAATTGCACTTGAGCTGAATCACGCACATATCATTCCGCGAAGTGCAGCGTGCAATCGAAAAATCGACTAATCAATTGTTGATTTTCGATGTCCGAGTATCTAAGTCCACGGATAAATTAACTAAATATTAATAACATATCTTTCATCAATAATTTTGCAAAAATTGTTCGTAATTGTATTTTTAAAATATACAGATCAAAATGTTTTAAAACATAAAATTATGAAGTGAATATTAATTCCTTAAAAGTATCATTACTTTTATTCCTGATTGTAAGGAAATTTTGTGTAAAGAATCAAAAACGGGGTCGTCGAAAAAACATTCAACGTTCGTCGCATAATATGTTTGATTTTGCAAATGCACAATATGATAATATAAAATCTATAATACGTTTCAAAATCGCAAAAACGGGCTGTAGCTGCTGCACAAGACATTAAGAGATAAAATAATAAGAAGCCCGCCAATCGCATTCAAGTTTTCCTTAAGTAGTCCGTAGCTTGCTCTTTCTCTCCTTCTCGCACGCACACACATAGCTTTCTCTCTCTTTCTTTAGATATACGTATATAGTGCGACAGGTGCAGCGGCAGTTGCGCGACGTGCTTGCACGCGCCCAGAAATTACGAGGGCTCTTGTGCTGCTGCTTGGCTGCCACCGGCGCGCTTAAGTGGAGTAAGTGAGCCGCACCTGAAGGAGAAAGAGCTGAAAGTCCGAGGGAGAAAGAGAGCGAGGCGAATTCGCTCGTTCTTGCTCTCCCTACCGTACCCACCCACGCGCGCCTTATAATGAATGACGTGCGTATATATATATATATATATATATATATATATATAGACATCTATCTGCAGCGTGCGAGGGCAAAAGATAAAAGCCATTTAGAGACGAGTGGAAATATGCTTCAGCCAAGAGATTCTTTTTTCATTTGTTTAAAGTTGGCGTGAGATTTGATTATTAGTTCAAGTGACCATTGTATTCGCCGCGGTTCAAATAATTTATTTGATTTGAATACTATTTTGACAAACCCCTTCAAATAATCGAAAAAGTTATTGATTTTCTCTCGAGCAAGTGATAACATTTAAATCCGTAATGCGTATAAGCTATATTGTAAAAGAAAAATGTAACTTGTACCAGATATTTTATAATGACGAAAAATGTTTTCAAAATATTATTTGTCGCGTTAATATGCTCATTGTGTTTAAAGGTGGAAAGGCACCTTAAAATCGAAAATAGTACTTTACGATACTAGTGGCATAAGTAACACTTTTTGGCACGGCGTAGTTTAGGGCCCGAGCGGAGCGAGGGTCCTAATAGCTGGGCCGAAAAGTGTCACCATGACACGAGTATCGTACGACATTTTATAGCACTGTGCTAAGTTCCCATTTATGCCCCCTTTTCCGATGCATAAGTCGCACTTTCTGGTACCGCAAAGTGAGGTTAGCGCACGAGCGTATGCGAGTGTGATGCGAACGCCGCGGTGCCAGAATGTGCGACTTATGCCACCGAAAAGCGTGCCATAAATGTGAACTTATGCTACGCAGTGCTATAAATTTTTTTATCAGAATTTTCATTATAATTTTGAGTAGGATTTTTCCTCCCCTTTTCATTACATTTTTTGAAATTCCAAAATTTTGATTTGGCCCTGAGATACAGCTGTTTCCGTGAGCCTTTTTCGTATAATGCAGAGCTTTACATGCAGAGCACTCTACGTGTTCGATCACTCCTAAAGTGCTTGTGTTTATAAGCATTGATTGAAATTTAACACGTAAAGTATACGAAAAAGGCTCACGAAAACGGTTGTATCTCAGTGCAAAATCAAAATTTTGAAATTTCGAAAAATGCAATGTAAAGGGGAGGAAAAATTTTACCCAAAAATCGAATAAAAATTTTTTCGATTTTAAGGTACCTTTCCCCTTTAAGCAAATAATATTATAAGTTGAGTAACCTCTTTCATTTTAAAAATATTATTTTTCGTTTTCACTCTTGCTAAAAAAATAAATTAGTTTTTAAATATATATGGTTAAATTTATGAGTAAGTTTTCTGTAGTAAAGAGCAGTCATTGTTTTGATACAATTTTATTACATTATTAAGAACTTTATTGTTTTATATCTGTTCATTTTTTACGTACAATCTTTTATTGATTATATACTATTAATACAATTATTCAATTTTCCAGTTTTTTGAAATAAATTTTACCTTGGTTTATCTCGGCAACATCATTTGCATAAAAAAATTTCTCTTTATCTTGTCAAACCCATAAGCATTTTATAGCAGTACAGCTTTTACAATATTTTGACTTTTTGGATCCACTGATTATTCAATTGATTTGAGCTTTGATTTGAGAGTAAAATAACTTAATAAAATAAATGTAGTTGTATAGAATTTAAATTTTAATGTACTTTTTATTAAAATATTGTTTGTTGTGATTACTGTTAAAACAATATTCCGAAATGTTCCGTTTGTAATGTAATTATATAATATATAATATAAAGACAATAAGCTCATGATATGTTTTGAGTTCTATTTTGCATAAAAAACCTCGTTCAATTTATCAAAATTTATAAATACAACTTCATGATATAGAATGTAAAATTTTTCATTTTGTGTAAAAGTTAAATTAATTTATTTCGTTACGTTGATAACTATAAATGAAAAAAAGGAAAGTCAGTAAATTTGGAATAGCAAATGAAACATTTTGTTAATTCATTTATTATGAAATTTTCTTGCTTCTGTTTTATTCATCATTAATGATGAGTTGAAAATTAAAATTTTACAGTCATATAATTGCGTTTAACCTTTTCCCCTTACAACAAACAAACTTTTTTTTTTTATTTACACGATATCATCAAGCATTCAACTATACTTATCGAATATCATATAAAAAAAGTATTGACTTTGTACACGTAAAATTTATATTTAAATTTACTTACGATTGTTTAGATCTTCCAATAATAATCTGATAAGCTTAACGATCTACTGCAAATAATTTTAATAGTCAATTTGATAATGCACTAGACTTGAATAAGAAATAAATAATTTACTTAACTTAAGTCAAGTATTAATTTGGAATATATTAGAATATTTAGTTGAATTTGGAGAAATAAAACAGAAAGCTCATTTTCTTGATTCAAGCCCATTAGTAACTAGTATTTCTTTACGATAATTTTTTGTATATTTAACAACTCGAACAATTTGAAATTCTCCCTTACTTACGCTTTCAATAGAAAGCGTAGCCGAATGAAGTATTTTTATATATTTTGAAACATGTATCTCTCAGAGATTCTATAAATATTTTTTATACATATACATACACGTGACTTAGTATATTCAGCGTCGGAAAATATTTGTGCCATGCGCTTATCATACACGTTACATTTGAAGCATTTTTCAAAAATCCATACCCATCTGAAAAGTGTAATTGGATTTTTATGAATATGAGACTTCTTATGAAATCGGCAAAATGCCAATCAATGATGATTTGAAACAAGAATTTGATCATTCACAATTCATCGAAATTAATGCTCAGGACAAATAAGTTTAATTGCCGGGTCAATTTTTCATGATATGAAGGTCATTAATAATTTACAAGATAACTTAGTCAAATCTTTTTACTTTTTTCTAGTTGTTTTGCTCAAGACTATAGATTAAAATTTCTTAGGTGAATGGTGTATGCGTTTTTTTTGGTAAAAAACTTATTATGGTCGTTTGAAAAGTGCTAGAATTAATTTGGGAAAACTATATCAAGTGAGTGTATTCAAACGATTATTAAAAGTGAACATGAGTAATCTTTAACCTGTATTTGACTTATAACCGCTATCAGTTTATCTTGAAGTATGCTAAATATAGTTTTTTTGTATAAATATCTAATTCGTTAAATTATTATTGGCAATGAATGGGCTATAATAGTATTTAGCGTCAACTCTGTAGCTCCGACTCTTTACTAACTTCTATTTTTTTTATTGGCATTTTTACATAGGTGTTATTGCATTATCAAGCTTTGATATATTTATGTTATTCGGCTTACGTTTGCAAAAATAAGCATAGAGTTTTAATGATAGAGTTGTGCGAGTATAATTGATCCATACGTAGTAGCATAGAATTATGCTTTCGAAATAAATGTCAGTTCTTTCACCTGTACGTGACGACGAACGCCATGAGAATAAGCAGCAGTGTATAGCCGTCGATGCTTCGGTTCGAGTTCGATCTGAACTGATGATGACCGCCACCCGGCCTTTTTCTGCGTTCCTTACTCGACGACGAAGACGAGGACGAGGATTGAGTCGGGACGGAGTGCGAGCTCTGAACCACATTGTCGAGGGGCTGTTGGGACCTCACCTCTCCATTTCCTATGCGCTCGTATCCTTGGTTATACTCGTCGAGGCCGTCGAACCCCGAGTGATCTCCATCGTCGACCTCCAACCCCTGCTGATTTTCGTGCTCATGCCGATTGATTTTCGACTCGACACCAGCGACGTTGTAAGATGATTTTTGCTTTACTGCGCTTGTTATATCTGAAACAGAGATGCGGTACGGTCGTCTAGCTGTATAACATGACAAGCAATTTTACATTTTTTATTTTATGCTCACGCCGCCTGTGGGGAACTGAATAGAACACGCAACATACGGGCAATAGACTAAAACGGATAAACAATCCGCGATGATGTTCTACAAACAATTAGAACTCTTGTAAACTCCTTACTCTATTTAGCCAATCACTTTTTCGAGACAGGATACACATGCTATACACGAAAAAATATTTAAAAACTGTTGGGCAAAGTACCTGAGAGTATATATATTCTACTAGCCCGACTTTCAGCGCGCTGCGCGCGCTCTCTTCTTTCTTACCCCATTTTACCATTTTTCAATGTTTAAAATAGAAAATAAGTTAAACGAAGATTATGTTATAAACTGTAAACATCAAAATTAGTCTTAGGCCGTGAATAGGTTAATATTCCACTTTCTCAACTCACTACAACACTCGTATTTGAGCACCACTAAACAATTGTAAGCTACTGAACGACCAATCACGGCGCTTATAAACTGCTCACGCTAAAAACCTCATCACTCTTATAGGATAGGATTGGGCTGTAACTTTTTTACTTGAAAATTTTTTCCTTGGCTTAGCTGCATCTGCGGATGCGATACGTGCGAATACGAATCTCTTATTTTTTTTACGAATACCATTAGTTTGTAAGCAGAGACTAGTGTCATAAAGCTCACAGGCTGGCCTTGCTTTGACATTTGAGAATTAAGTCCGCGAGTCAATTATGATCATCGATATATAACGTAAAAAACACGAATGTGTCCGTACATTTTTCATTGAATCCCGTATTCAATGGTTCAAAGATGAAAATAACGAGCTCTTGATATTCGAATAATTGGATTTTAAAACTCTCAACATTTGAACGACCACCAAGAAATGTATTCGATTATTTAAATAGATGTACCAAATTTAGTGCGTTCTTTCAAGCTATGCATGCATAACGAAAAGTAATGTCTAATTAAATTTACTATCGGTAATCTTTTATCGATGCTTGAGGCAGAGAAAAAGTCAATTTGAAGGTATAGTGACTGTAACTTGGCAAAAGCTATGGTGTCAAGGGTCTGATTTCATTAAATCTTTAACAATCGTCAAAGCTCGAAGACGTTCACATTTAGAGTACCTGGAAGATTCTCACGAAAAGTCTCTCTCTCTCGCTCTCTACTCACACAAGAAAACATTAATCCAATAAAAGCTTATCTCCAGTTAGGGTGAAGAAGAACATCGGTTTATTAAATTATTCGCGTCTACTGAGTCATCTACCAGTATATCATGGATGCTGCACGAGGTTTGGTAAAAAGTACGGTCTCGAGCGCTCGAAAATAAAGGTAATTGCTTCGCACTGTTAAAAGAGTGAAACGCATTTGTCGTACTGTGTATAAGCTACCAGACAAGCTAAGTTTATCGTCAAACGAATATTAACAACTGTGCACCGACGAATCCATACATACATAAATATGTATGTGTGTAGACATGCGCCGTAGAGATCTGTTTATGCGAATCGGAAAAAAATTAAAAAAAGAGGTAAAAAAAATCGGAAAATGATCTACGCTGAGGGTAATTTCAATATTGGCGCTTGTGCCGCTTTATAATAAAACCCGATATAATGTGTAAGAATAATGCAAAGACACAGCAACTTTACAGCAGTACTTGAGTAATATGACTTGAACATTCTTTTAATGGTATGTAATTAAGTCAAGCATCGGTTATTGGAAATTTGAAAAGGTAAGAATGCCAATTTTGAGGTCCTATCTTAGATTCATTTTCCCATTTACACAGAATTATGAGTCAGGAAATATTAAGAAGAAACAGTTTATCTGTAATTTATTAATAAAAGAAAATCAAAAATTATTTCGCTGTGAAAATTTTAATATATTAATATAAGAATTATATTTGTTCATTCTTGAAGTAAATCTTATTTACTCAACTACTTTGCCATCAATTGTCAAATAAAGCGTCAAATTGAAAGATTGATAAGAGGGAAAAGAGACTAAAGGTGCATCAGCAGCACCAAAGGCATCAGTTCACGTCACGCCTGTGCGTAGTCTCAGATGAATAAAATAACTAGTTTGACATATTTTCTCAAGAATGTTTCAAAAGGTACATAATGTAATTCGTGCGAAGATTCTGCACGTACATATATGCACTCGCAATGTGTGTTTCTAGAACGAATAAACGTCTTACTCTCCTATATACTGCCAAAAGCTAAAATCCCAAAAGGCTTAGATGTTAAAGTGAGGATACATGTAAACGTATCTTCTTTTACTCTGTATAGTCTATAGTCTGCATCTATGTTAATGTATGTGTGTATGTGTGTGTACGTAGTATTAAGTGCGTGCGCCAGTTTTCATGTGGCTGTATTCATGAACACCTGAACCTTGGGCGAGTAACATCTATCTTCGCATACGTTTTCCTGACTGTACATATACTCTGTTCACTTTTGACAAATTGTGCTCTGATTTTCACTAGAAATACGTAAGATATTTTCCGAAAGAGCATAAATTATAATTACAAGTATTTATTCAAGACTGTCAAATTATTTTCAACGTAAGAGTTGCTCTTCGAATCTTCGAGTCAATTTTTAAATCGTCAGTACTGACATTTTTGAAAATAATTACGTTCTGTACGTAAATTTCTCAAAGTAAAATTTGAAAAAGTATACTCACCATAAAGTCTGATGCTGCTCTCAAACTCGCCGTTCGAGTTTTTAGCTATGCATTTGTAAGTTCCAACGTCCTGTTTGGTGAAATTACGTATGATCAGCAACATACGCACTTTGAAATTGAAATTTGGATGTGCCACGCTGTGGTGTCCCTTGAGTGTCGGCTTCGTCAGTATTTGTACTTCGTGTCGACTGCTCGTTATGATTATATCGTCTTGAAAAAAAATGGTGTCAAGGCGTTAAAAATTTGCCGGGTTGTACTCATACATAAGCTCAACAAAAACTGTTTTAATTTCGATACAGGACTTGAAGTAAAAGCAAAAGTTTAAGGTCACCAGCGAGCTATCGATACGAATGGCTATTAATAGCGAGATCGTAATAGACTCAATACCCATCGACGGCTTCGGGATGAGGGCTGGCGGCGGCCGCCGTTGTGTGGGACGATGTTAAGTTTATATTTGACTAAAGCTACGGGTGGATCTTTGGTCTGTGAGGCTGATGATAAGCGCTCCCCCCTGCTTCTCTCTGTGCAGACTAGGCGAGTTGGCCGTACGCGCCCTATCGCGTTACGGATGTTGAACTACAGCCAGTTCGGGCTCACGCGCGAGTCTGAATTTCCCGAAATCTCTCATTTGAGCTGCGATGAATATCGATCTTTCTCATCGCAGCAATATCGGTAGCTGTATCGGAAGAAAGCTGCGTCGCACTCGCTCGTTGCATGCCTCGCGCTATCGATCTGGATTTGCCTCGAAAAGGCTTCTTCCAAACATTTATGCATTATATGCCCGTTTTGAATAAAATAAGTGAAACCGCACGCAGTACCGTACAGTACAGTACCTCAGTAAACGGGAGTAAATTTAATGAACGCTGGACTTGCCATTGTAGTTAAAACTATATTTCAGAATTGTTATATGAAGCTTGTGTACCGATAAATCAATAAGAAAGTGAAGTGAGCGCTACTAAAGCATTTTAGTTTGATCTTTTTCCGTGGCAAAAGGACCGAACATCTCGAGCCATTGGCTTTTTGTTTGACCGATCAATGCTCCTCTGAAAAGGGATCTTGTGCGAATCTGTCGTACGAGAGTAGTACAAGCTTTTCGGTGTTTATTTTAAACCGTGGAATAGATTATTTCTTTTTATATGTGTTTATACTTCGAAACGAAGACATTTTTTTCTCAACTTTTGCTTAAGCTTTGAAAATCATCTCTATATACATACTCATGAGACTTTCAACAACGCATGCATCACAAAAAATATTCCGATTGAAATTCAACATGTCAAGAAAGTATTTGAGCGAGTTTTTCAGACTTTCCCGTGGAGTGTATGTATATCCTACGGCGGCAGTACGGTCTCGCTAATTGCTGAGCTCCTTTTTTCATTCTCCTATATATTTTTTCTGCTATTTGATTTTTCTCGATTACATACGCTTGGAAACATTGAAAAGTTTTTCCATGTTTTTTATCCTCTCTCATTTTATAATTGATAATTAAATTGAGTTGTAAAATCGATTTATAAAGAGTAGCAGCTAAAAATGAACCGAGCTATATCGAACATATCTGCTCATACAATATATGAACGGTATGAACTTTGACAGAGGAAAGCGATTGTTTAGCAAGCGTTTGAAAGGAGTAAAATTGTTTAATCGAATGATACATAAAAGTAGCAGTTCATGTATTAATCTTACCTTTATTGCCGCGCCAAAAATTGATCGACACCGGAAAGGCTTCGACAATGCACTCGAGCGTAACGTCGGTCCCAAGAGGTGCACCGACTAGTTGATTCGGCACGTGTATCACCGGTGGAACTGTGTTGATACAGAGCAAAAAAAATGTGAAATAAAAAGAGTCGTTGGCAGTAAATTTTTTTTTATTATCATCACCGTCCAATATGCAATCCCAAGGCGTGCCTCGTTAACGTTTACTCGAACATGCACTCGTTCCCATACACAGTCTCTCTTTTTCTCTCTCTCACTCGCTCACGATGCACTCTCTTTTTTATTTCGAGCTCACTTTTTGCTCACCGACTGATTTTAATTGAGTGCTGTGTTGTTTTTTTTCAAACAACGTCAACGTTCAAGCTCGTACCGACGAGCCTCGACAGCATCGAACAAATGATTTATAAAATAATCATTATATTTGAGTGTCTTTGTATCCCAGCGTACAATATAACCTTAATGCTATATCGTTGAGAATTAATACCATTCGTATATTAAAATCTAAAACGTCAAACACTGGCCGACTTGAAAATGTTCTTTTATACATTTTAAATAACATGCGAGATTATTTGAAATATTAAATGAAAGTAATATAATATTATTACGAACAAGTAACGTCGATAATTATGCGTTTGCTGATACTAGGAGGTACTCCATTGCTGGCTATACAGTGATAAACGCCCATTTGATCTCGTTTGATCTTTGATAGTGTCAACTCCTCACCAATCCACTCGTTGACCTTTTGAACTGTTACAAAAATAGTAAAAAATGAATTTTAAACTGTTTCTTATTATACATTGAGTAATTTATTTCATTTGCTTTAATAATGCTAAAACGGTATGTTCATTAAATTAAAATTTTTTTCTTTCTGCGCTGCAATGATATTTACACATTCGTTTCAAAGTCAAACTTTGTCAAAATCGGATTCATATTTCGGTAGTTGGTTTGCAAAAGTGCTCCGAAATATGTTGATTTTAAATTACTAGCTATTAATATATTTTTATAAAATTTTATTGATTTTCAAGTAGTTTTATTCATCCTCAAATGTTACGACTCCACGCAGCTCTAGGTATGTTTTATATGCATACTCGGTATGTAATGTGCGTTACCTTTGACCTTCTCGTTGGAACTAGTTGATTTTTCGTAGAAAGGTTCACGAATAATTATATCCTTTTGATCTTCTCTGCGCCAACTGACTTTTGGCGGAGGTATACCAGTTGCTCGACATTTCAATTTGACCTGTAATTTAATTATATTTCGTGAAATTTTCTCTATTTAGTGCTAGTTCGTTTCGATGTCTGTATTACTCATGCTTCTCTATGTACCAAGAATATTCAAGAGGTCGATTCATTCATTATTCCTTTTTTTACGAAAAACATTTCTTATAAAAAGTTAACTAGTGTATGCATAATTTTACATTCACAATCGTTAACTTTCAAAAATCTGAGCCCCGAAAAATTCTTATTTTTGATTTTATTAGCATATGATGGTCATCTATGCCCATCTTGCGATAACTTTAAAATGGTTTTTCTTTTCAAAGAAAAATTTCTTTCACCGGTAGTTCTCTCCGTAACTGCATCTCTGCCACGCGCATTGACCGAAGCGCGCGTGCGACTATTTCATTCCGAAATTCAATGTTAACAAAATTAGTTTGCTACACAAGAAGCCGGACGCAAGAAAACTCGCAGAGAGAGTATAGTGAGGGAGTTGAGCAAAGAAGGAGAGAGAGAGAGAGGGCTAGAGAAAGTAAAGTAGGCAGCAGTAGTGTTACAAGAGAGAATGAAACTGTGAGATCCAATTTATCTGAACTCAACTGATAAGACCTTAATCGAGTCAGTCTGAACTCACTTTTCAATGAGCGTTCTACGTGTACGCCTGGCTCTATATATAGCTGATCAGATTCGCGCCAATCAAGTTAGCTTCTCCCATTCTTTTTATATTTTTCTCAAAAAAAAAAAGTACCTCGACCTTGAGAGTTGCAACGATTTTTTATATTTGCAACGAGTTTTCTTATTTTATTTTCTTTATTATTAATATGCATATAAAATGCCTTTATACTTACGTGGTAGCCTTCTTGTACCGTCACATCACTCGATGTTTCTTCCGTAATGAAGTCCGGGGGGATTTCAACCGCCAACATACCCGTCTGCAATTCGAGAAGCAAATCATTCGTGAAAATCAGATAATATCGTGTGTATCGTGAAAATCGAAAATGGTCATTTTTAACCTGATAGTTTTTAGTTATGGAAATGGTATGAATGCAATTTAATTATTTTTTAATTTTCCATTTCGTGAACATAAAAAAACGGAAATTATTTATTTTTATAAAAAGAAAAAAATTTAGTTCGATTACAAACGACGGTGTCGAACAGTAACGTAATAATATAGTTGTATGTATATGGGAAATTCGGTATCAATTAACCCATCCAAAAAATTTTCATGGATAAGACATTATGAACATGTTGTTTGGTAAGTCAGAATTTTACGTTATTTGACCTTTTCGTAAAAAATTCAAACCATTACAAAAATGCAATTGGTAGTACAAGATATTCTAAGAAAGCTTTAGGAATTTTTTGGTATTTAGAGTGCCGATATTATTTTGGAACATTTTTTTCTGATAGCTTCGAAAATTTTCTGCCAATAGGTTTTTTGCACTTTTTTCTGAAATTCCTTTACGCTGAGCTAGGATTTTTTGAAGTATCCACTACAAGCATAAATTTCGAAAAAATTAGATTTCTGAAAAAGAGTTATAGACGGTCCCAAAAATTCTATCAAAATTCATGAACATTTCTAATATATCGAAAAAAATGTCAATTATGTCGGGTACAGGAAAATTTTTTTGTCTGGATGAGTTTACAGAGAGTCCCCCATATATATGTATAAGGGTTCACATGGCAGATCTGAAAATCTCTCATATTTTTCACAAGGCAGACAGGGCTCAAAGCTTTTTTAATTGGATGTGGGAGAGATGATAGACCTGAATTACTCGATACTTATTCATCGGTAGTTTTTTGTATACTCTGTCTCTTTACGAGACTGCTCTAGATGTACTGGTGAAGAGTGACGATTTGAGAATGACGAGTGTCAAGAGCTCTCAGCGCAGCTTTCAATGTGCAATTGTTTGAATTTATTTATAAAAGTACGCGTACGTGACCAGAGCTTTTTAAAATACTTGTATTTTACATAAAATTAGAATTTGATAGAATACTTTTAAAAATTATTCTAAATCTTTATCACGTCGCAGCGTGTGCATAAATTTTTTTTTCAATAAAGAAAAGTTTACGAAATTGTATAACTGACGTTTCGAAAACTATGAGTTAATTTATTTTACTTTATTTCATTCACTTATTTGAATATTAAATTTTAAATGTACACATATTGCTGATTGTATTTAATCGAGATGAAGAGTAACTTTTTAAAATCAAATCAAGGTTTACTTACGGCTCTAAGTACTTCTAAATACTTTACCATTTACTATTGACTCGTAAGCGTGAATTCTGGTGGTATCCCGGTGGAAAAAGAGAAAAAACAAGTTTGCATACACACATAAATCATACGATCATACTTAACATATAACAACGAGTTATTTCTCATAAAATGTAATACATCAATAAAAAACTAATTGCTTTTGGAGTGGCCATACATAGTTCTCTTAAGCGTGCCGGTAACTACAGCATTCGTTATGCACAAAATAGATTTAGGAGCGTAGCCCGATGACTCACTCTGATATCGACGCTATCGTCCTAATCCTGAATCCTCGAATTCGAATAAGCAAACGAATATTCAGTCCACACACCGTAGAGAGAACTCTGAAGTCTGTTCGAGTCTCTATGTAGAGTCTACGAGTAATTCCTGGAAATGATGATTATTGACCAACTAAAGTTAACTAAACAGTACAATAAATAAAAGAGAAAAACGGAAAAAGAGGAGAAAGTAAAATGATAGAATTTGTGAAAAGCTTTCCTCTTCTGTTATTTTCGCCAAAAGCGGCAGTAATTGGGAGTGTGCGGATACCCGTAATATTCGGGTCTGGTCGGGTTCTAACTCACCCAAAAGATGGGCAAATCTGAAAAATCTGGGTTAGCTCGACAAAACTCGAGTAAAAACCCATCATTGACAAGGAGTTTGAGTAGAAATTAATCAAAGGTAAAGTCTTCAACCGAGATATAATTTTGTTACAAAAAGAAGTTTCACTTCAAAAAAATAAAAAAATAAAAAAATAAATAAATAAATAAATAAAAATACAACTGAGGAGAATGCCCACGCATTTACATATCGATTTACATAAATGTAAGTACACTTTCAAACTCGGAGGCAAAGTGAAAGCGAAAAAACTTGCTTCAAAGTAGGTTTAATTTAATTCAAATCAACCTCACGTCTCGGGTCAGCTAAAAAAACTCGGGTAAATCCAAAAACCGCTGCCAATTTATTGGCAAATAGCTTCCTCATAAAAAATGCGATTAATAAAAGGTTTGATTGTTAATAGTCAAATTTTTCACTTTTGTAATGACGCAATGTACGTGTGCGGTCGCACACTAACGTGCGCCACTTCATCCGTGCGTGCACACACACAAGTGTGTGCCCCGGTGTGCGTATGCGGTGTACAGAATAAATTTTTAACTTCTCGATGGATCCTAAAAAGATTTTTCGACACTTCTTACGAAACA
>CACVKI010143734.1:3449-15911 GCA_902732785.1 Trichogramma evanescens | reverse complement strand
ACATCGTCAGGCTCATGCTCGAGACCGCAAGCAATTAGATGGCGGTAGCGTCTTTCGCGCAATCAATCGTCACTAGACTGAGGCAAGAGGCGCAAAAGGAGTAAAAAAATGATCCGGACGATGCTGCAAGAAGCAGACGACGCTTCTGGTTCCCGAACCCCTAATCACCGTAAGGTGGACGGGGGATGAAAAGACACAGATGTAGCAATGGAGCTCTATAGGGTCCCCACTGAAGTAATGTTTAACGACGGTTTCCAGTGGGGTACTCGTTTCGAAGGGCCACTGGCTGCAGAGTTCACTCTGCCCACATCAAAAAAAAAAAAAAAAAACACACACGCACACACGTACTAAACTTTCCTTTCATAGTGTCACTGTGAGTTCCCTGACTTTCCTTTCATAGTTCCCTGTGTACTCCCTCATACATTCACTATACTTAAGTTTTATCGTCAATGCAGCTGATTTCTGCTATTCTCCCATACTACTACTCGAAGTCTACTAAACAACGACTGTCTGAAGCGAGACATACTTCAGCGTGACTTCTTCCAACTGTTCATTATATTTGTATAGCTTTGAATTTTAAATTAAAATGGTACACTCATGGGAAACGCTCACCGTATAATGAATGTAAGGAAATACAGTACAGTTAGTATTTATTCCGATCGTTTTTGTGACCAGCTCTGCGCCTGACTTTTACTTGACTTGAACTACTTGTACGTTGACATTTTCCCACCATTACTCGTGCAATGAAACGAAATCTATACTGATGTATGTAATAGGTAAACAGAGTTGTTGCTCCTCGTGATACTTTCTTGGTTTTTCTTGAATTGATATTGAATAAAAATAAGAATGCTTCACCCTCAGCGGTGCCTGTGCTTGCACGATAATAAATTAGGATAGAAAATGGTAGAACTAATGATCTGATATTGTGCTTGTTTTCTTGAATAAGAATTTTAAGTCTTCAGTAATAGAACAATTTTTATAGCGAATAAAATATGCGAAAATGATTCGTTACGGGAAGTTTCTCATCAAGCTCGACCAAAATATCGAGTTTTTATTCTTCATCCCATGCTCGAAAGTACGTACTTTCATCTTCGAATTCGGGGATGAAAGTAACACTTTTGCTCCCTATCAATATCGCGTGAATAGTATATTATGTGCCTACACTCTAAACCCAAAAGAGTAACTTTCGAACCTCAAAAGAGTAATCTGCGTTAATTACTCTTTTAAAAAGAGTAAATGACGCAGTTTACTCCTTTTACTTGAACGCTAGAACTTAAAAGAGTAATCTGCGCTATTTACTCTTTTTAAAAGAGTAAATAATGCAGATTACTCCTTTCACTTGAGCGCTAGAACTTAAAAGAGTAATCTGTGCGAATAACTCTTTTAGAAGAGTAAATAACGTAGACTAGTGGCAACAATTGTTGCTAAAGCTGAGCGAACAATTTATTTTAATAACTGTGATTAAATACTATACTTACATATCAAATGATAAATTAATGTAATCAACTTACGTATATTATTTAAAGCATATACACTGCTCAAAAAAATTATCGCAACAAAAAATGTCATCGAATTTTTGTCGATTTTCAAATGCTTCTATCTTGGGCTATATTTATTGTATGGACACGATCTTTTTTTTGATTTCTTGAAAATCTTGTCCCCTTTAAATTCATATATACTATGATTCGGTTCGAGTCAATGTCGAGTTACCAGTAGTATTTGAGCACAACACTAAAAATTATTGAAAAAAATGGATTATTTAAACGTGTACCCACTCTACAAAAATTTGTTTATCCAAATCTAATATAAACCATCGCAAAGTACTTTTTTCAGCGAGTAATTTAAAAAAAAAAGAGCTCTTTACGATCATTTTTGCGCCCTGTAGGTAAATTTGAAGGCACCATTTACAGTACGTAAATCCCTCGTTTAGCTGAAATCAACACGATTTTCTGGACATTTGGCGTACACAAATCGTACCTTCAAATCTACCTACAGGGCGCAAAAATGATCGTAGAGAGCTCTATATTTTTTTAATTACTCGTTGAAAAGAGTACTTTGCGATGGTGTACGTAAGATTTGGATATACACATTTTTGTAGTGTGGGTACACGTTTAAACAATCAATTTTTTTCAGTAATTTTTTTAGTATATCTGGATTTAAAGAGGACAAAATTTCTAAGAAATTAAAAAAAAACCGTGTCGATACGATAAATACAGCCCAAGATAGAAGCATTTGAAAATCGACAAAATTTCGATGAAATTTTTTGTTGCGATAATTTTGTTGCCGAGTGTATAGATTATAAATTTTTTTTTTTTGATATTCAAAGAGAGCAATTTGCGCGCGATATTTTTATGCACGAAGTAATCTTTTCCAAAAAAAGTAATTGCAATGAATTACGCTTTTCTCCACTCAGCATTTTTGGAAAAAGAGTAATCTACGTTATTTACTCTTTCTAAAAGAGTAATTTACACAGATTACTCTTTTAAGTTCTAGCGTTCAAGTGAAAGGAGTAAACTGCGTCATTTACTCTTTTTAAAAGAATAAATAACGCAGATTACTCTTTTGAGGTTTGAAAGTTACTCTTATGGGTTTAGAGTGTAGGGAGCGAAAAACTGAAAAACCTCAAAGCACGTTTAATTATCGTCCGAGGCAAAGCCGAGGCCGATAAACATGTGTTCTGAGGCTCTCCAGTTTTTCGCTCCCTAGGCACGTAATGTACTACATCTCCATGAGTACGGTAACCTATATTTTAGTTATAATTTTGTTTAGACTGTAATATAGGTGAATTGTATTGATTTATTTTATGACATATTTGACAGATTCCATAAAATCCTAACCATTCCACAAAGTATAAAAATTTAATAGTACCGTAATTTGAAGTATTCATTCCATTACATTCAATTTCAATCTGAAGTGCAAATCTTGACTGATGTTAGTTGTCCAATCTGTGATAAAAAATAAGATATAAGAGAATAAAACCAGTCAAATTTTGTTACTTTTTATTATATATTTTAATAAACTATTTACAATTACAAGGGTAACCCTTAGTCATTCTTTCGCTTTGTTTCTCGCCCGCTCAAATCGAAGAAATTACTTAATTCAAAGTTTACTCAATAAATGTTTAATTGAATACAACTTTGAATCAAGTAATATTTTTAAGCGAGTAACTAACTACAACACTCATGATCATTAGGAATTTATCAAAATCAAAATATATTGAAAACATATAGGAGGAAAACGCAAAAATAAAAAAATATGGTACTAATACTTTCATCCACATACTTTGCGGGATCGTTTGTAATAGTACTTTTTCATTATACCCTGGCCAAAAGTTCGCCCAAACATGCTTGTTTTGCGGCTGGGCCATTACAGCCACATATATGTAATTTACTTTCGGCTATTTTTGGTAGCATAATTTACATAAATAAATGTAACTGAGGTTATTACCGTTCATATGAATTTCATAGGCAATATTTTTTACCATTTTCGAGGGAAATAATTGTTTAAACAATTATTTTTTTAATAATAATTTTTCGAAAAACTTGTGAGATATTAATTTTTTTTTCTTTATGATGACAAGTGATCGCATTGACCAATTGCCATTGACCATTGATCGCATTGATTAGCAAGTGATTTTTGTAAAACAAATAAAAATATTACAATTGTTTAATTAGAATTTTACAAAATTGTTTGACATGACGGTAAGATGAAGTATTAAAATTTCTACAGATTCTTGATACTACAGAGTAACAATTGTGAAGTAGGAATTAACCTGAGCTAAATATCATAAACTTTTGTTCAAAGTTCTATGACAGTATACTTCAACAGCGGGGGCTTTGCCACCCCGGGGGGGTCGAACTTTCGAAATGAAAAATAGCATACGTACCACGGCTGGAAAGTGGCCCATCATAGCCGCGTGTTTGCTGCCCTCGGCATCGTCTCGGGCAGAAAACTCACACGCGGCTGTAATGGGCCACTTTCCAGCCTAGGTACGTAATATACTATTTCCCACTATAACCTAAAATACGCAACTTTACCGCTAATTATACACTCGTACTCGTACTGTAATCCGTCATTTTGCTAAAAAACCATAGCTGCACCCGTTGAGAAATATACTATATTTACAATAGCGATGATTTGTTTCTCTACAATAGTAGATTACATGCCTTGTACTCCGAGACTTTCTTTTTTCGCTGCATAGGTGCGTATACTGTTTTGCAGACCAACAGCCCGAAAGTAGTATTTCCCAGCCGCTGCGCTAAATGGGATATTACTATATTTGGACCAAGCGGTATGTAAAATAGCATACTGGCCTATACCTAATTAACTTAGTTTGTTGGCTTTCAGTCAATAGCACTAGTAATCGCACGAATGCGCATTTTTTATGAATTTGCTTATAACGTGTCCGCAGGTCACGTTCTTAAATTAGTAAAATAAACCAAAACTGAGTCGATCATTTGTTCAATATTGTTGTATTCTTACCAATTCTATAGAAAATTTCAATGGTTCACTGACAGTCATATATTCGCTATTTAAATATACGTGCTAAATCTATTATTCGCACTGCAAAAAAATTCGTTTTTAAGGCTGAATATTAGACTGATCGGAATTTTTTTTTATTTTTCAGTTATCAAATGATGATTAAATCAATATAGATAGATATCTCGATTGATAGATAGATAGAGCCATCTCTCTAAGAAAAAACAGTCAATTTGAACCTTAAAACTGAACTTACTTTGTAAAAAACGAAGTCTAAATGTATCACAAAAATGTTTTTAATTCTTTTAATAACAAACTCGAATAATATCAACTTTTTAGTTGAATATCACCGATATTTAGGGTCGTATGGTAAGGAATAAAATTAAGATTGAATTGTTCAGTTCAAGGTACCTGAAAGAATTCAACCGAGATTTTTTTTAGTTTTATACTATAGCTTTATGGCGTGAATAAAAACAACTCGTGTACATCGTACACCGGGAGAAAGTAAAACGCTTGAAATTTTCGCGATAAAACAAGTTATTCGTATATGCCATGAAAGCGAACAAACAAGCGGAAGTAGAAATATGAAAAAAGTCACGAGAGTGCAAAAGATATAAGTAAAACAAGATGGGAGTAAGCCAAAAAGGCATGATATAACGCAACAGACTAAAGGTCAAAAGAGAAAAAGAGACAGGAAAGTTATGGAAGTATCAAGGGAAAGAGGTTGAGAGAAAAAAAGAGAGGAGACATCACGTTCATATCGTGTTAGAATGAAATGAAGACGAAGCTATCGTTTACAGTCAACGACTTACACTACTGGTTCCACGGCTTCTGCAAGGCCGCTACGATTGATTCTATACCTCATACATCTGGTGCTTTATTCACGTATAAATTTCTTTCTATCTCTCTATCACTTTCCTTCTTTTTTAAAAAAACGAAGAATTGCAGCAATTGCTTTATATCGCATTGCATATATTTTCTATTTCTTAAACGTATATTTCATTCAACAGAGAAAGTTATTTCTTAGAAGTTGAAAAGAGATTTGTTAGCCAAGTTTATATAGAAATTTTATGGTTGTGCCATGATATCTAATAACGACTCCGATTGTTTCTGTAACGTTCGCTGTTACGGGGTTGAAATAACGAAACTATAATTAAAAATGTTTCCATTATACTTTTTTAAGCGAAATTATTGCTGAAATTGAAGTTTTCGAACTTATATATAATCGAGTGTATGCCATCTCAGAAATGTTTTCTTCTGAACTTAGATTCAGACATAAATTTTTTGTCTCCGAAAACTTTAAATTCTACTCAACGACGATGACGATACTTGAATACAATGCTTCTGTACATGAGAATAACACTACAAACGTAAAAGCGAATTCCCTTGTGGATAAACATGAAAGCATAACTCGGGGCGTAGAGACGCAACTCTACTATAAAGGCAATATCACTGGCCATTAAGTAGAAGCAAGCACGAAAGACGTGTACCGCTCATACGTCAGATACTTGCGATCGATATAATATTGCCTAGAAATTCACATACAAATGCTAAGTTAAATCCATTTTTTATGCATAATAACTTTGATACAAATTTTGAAAATTTTAGGCAACTTTATGAATTCACCATTTTGAATTGACATATCACATGATTCAGATGTGAGTTCTTCATAAATTTAAATCTGTACAGTACCAATATCTTTGGAAAATTATCCTCTTACACCTAAGTAAAGCAGAATTTAAAAAAAAAATAATACGCAACTTTTTCGCTAATTTTAGGCTTCCACGAGGAAAAATAGTATTATTAACTGGTGCAGTTATGGTTTCCTCCCCATAAACCATATTTTTGCTTCTTTTCCAAATGCTTGAATATGTCATTTAACGTTTATAAAATATTATTGATTATTTATAGAAAAATGCAAATTTTTAACTACTAATAGACTCTTTTACTATAAAATATTGTCTGCAAGTTGTGTAAAATAATTTTACTACATATAATCACCTTGAGCTCGCGCTCAAACCCCTCATTTTACGGAAAAAGCATATTCAATTCTTATGCTTAAAGTTATAAAAAGAATTAAAAAATGAGAACTCGGCATCTTTCTCTCCAAATCTACAAACTCGTTACTCAGTAAATTTTAATTATTTTTACATTTCCGTATTTGATAAAAGAGAATTCGAATTCCTGCAGTCGGTTATTTTTAGCTTAGATTATAATAAACATGATATGACCCACGTGTATATAATTCAAGAAGCCTTGTAAAGCTCTGCGATAAAATTACACAAGCCGACAAGACTTAATCCTGTGTTACTCTAGCGGCTTGTGTAACTCATTTATTAAACTTACATGTACAACATCCTTTTACGAGCTCTTTTGTCCATGAGCACGCTTATGTATTGTGTCATATAATATCACTATATTTTATATTCCTGAAAAAGTATGTAAAAGATGATAATGTGAACGTATGAACTTATTTCAAAAGTATTCTACACTTAATATTTATGATGATAAACAAAAAGTATAATTCATCATCATCAATCGGGCAACTTCGCAGATGATTGATGTATCAATAACGATGTCACAAACATAATTCATAAATTTATCACTAGAGTCTGCAGGACTTGCATTAATCATATATTTTTATCAATTCGTACATTTTTACCAATTATAAACTCTTAATGTGTGTCAAAAATTTGCCAACGCAGGATTTATTAAGTTCATTCTAATTCAGATTACTTGAATATAAACAATGGCCGTTCTGAAAAACAAAATCTTTTTCCAATGCATTATTTTAATATTCGGGCTTTCAACATAACTTATACTTTAATTATTATTTATTTAAATTTGAGATCATCTGAAACATCATCATACTAGTTTCAAACATTCAAGAGATGTATTTTTTTTTTATTTTCGTTTAATACAAACGACAAACTTGAACGATTCATTAAATTGAAATATTAAAACTTGACTCATACATACGCATAAAAGAATAAGTGATGTATGTAAGACGTTTAATTTGCATACCAGAAAAAAATAATATTTTACATGAAAATTTGAAATTGATAAAGTTTGAATCAAACATAAAATATTTCAAATACATCTTAAATCACTGCATAGCTGCTAACACATTGCACATACACTCGCACACACACATAGAAGATTAAGCATAGCATTTCATTATTCCGCAAAATTCGACTAATAAGAATCAATACGTCAGTCGATGGACACGCAATGGATGTCACATGATATGACAGGCTCAGTCTGCAAATCCCATTTCATGGCAATTAATATTTCAGCAAGAAGTGGACGGGATATTCGTATCCTCTGCAGTCTGTGTGTCTGTGTACAAGTAAACTTGCACACACTTATCGATACATAGACAGATATATGCGCGTGCGCACAGAAAGGGAGAGAGAACAGGCGCAAGTAGGTGAGGGGATTAACCCTCCCCTCAATTTTCTACCAACATGACTCTGCAATGCTTTACCATTGGGAGGATTTAAGGAAGATTTTATTGCCGAACGTTAATTGCCTCATTAAATATGAAATATTGAGTGCATATTATATACGTAGATATTTTCATATTTAAGTGTATTATTGACCTTGTCAAAAATATTCACTCTATAACTGTAATCACTTCCTCAAAGGGGAAAGGTAGGGTCTTGGTTAAATTAAAAAAAAAACCGTTTTTTTCTTAACATATCGTAAATCAAATTGAAGTATAAATTATACACATAATTAATTGTTTTTTTTTTTTTTTTAAGAATATTTAGTTAAATTTTCAGCCTAATTAACGAAAAATAAACTAGCTACAGAAAATTTTCATACACTATGGAAAAAATCCGGTGGATACTCAAAATCTACTTGACTCTTCATATTTTTCACTTTAGTACATAATATATGAGGTAATGACGTAGAGATAATTTAATTTTTTGTATTGTTATATGCTTTTTGATAACAAACTTGCCCGACTTTCGGCGTACTTCCCGCACTCTGTTCTTTATTATCCCGTTTTGTCATTTTTCAATATTTAAAATAGAAAAATAAAATAAACGAAGATTATATGTTATAAACTGTAAAAATACGCAATGCGTCGGCTTTTCATCTCAGCGCCCCCTCGAAAAAACCAACCAAAATTAGTCTTCAGCCGTCGATAGGTTAATATTCCGACCAATTACAAGCTTATTAACTGATCACGCTAAAAACCTCACCACTCTTATTGGATAGAATAAAATGACTGTGTACCTTAATTTTTTCAAAAAAGTCATTATTTGACTTCAAAATAATGCCAAAAATTCAAAAATAATTTTTCACAAAATATTTCGACGTCGTTAACTCATATTCTCTCAAGAAATCTTGCAACATCATTTAGAACTGGATAGAGAAGCAGGTTGGAGCGGTCATTATAAAGTATTTGATAAAAGTGAATATGATGAAAGAATACATCACATTCTACGGGAAAAATTTTAGTCAAAGATCCATTCACAGCAATTTAGATATCTCGAAGATTCGAAAATTTCTGCTTTTGCCTAAACATTATTGCCCGAACATCGATTATTACAATGATTGCTTTGAAGTATCCAATTTTTATTTTTCCTATTCTTCGTTCGGAACGAAATCTTCTGCGTATAATTATTATGAGTGCATGATGCGAGATAAAAAACCGAAAATGTGAGTAGTTTTTCACACATTTAGGTACCAATCGAAAATCTCTTGTAGATTGAAGTTTATTTTAGTTATAGAGTGTTTTTAACCTTCGTTTTTGAACTCTTTTTTACACACTTGAACTCCAACTGTTATAATTATTATGGTTCATCGATGACCTCTTTCTGGAATTTTCAAACGTTAGGTAAAATTTGAAAATAATGTTGCTGTCATTTTTATAACTTGAGCAATCTTATCTGGATCTGACACATCAGAACTTGCGGTAAATTTAATGTACGATATTGTGTCTGTTACTAAGTGAAAATATTTAAAAGTTGTCCTCTTCGTTTACGGCACATTGTATGTGAAAGTGAGACAAAAATAAAATGAATTGTTTCAAGAATTTTTTCATGTTTTTCAACAAACTATAGACCCTTTTTTATATCAACATTTTCTCAAAGATAATATATGAAGATAATATATTAAATATTGTGTCACACCGACTTATAAAATAACATTTGGCTTATGCTGATTGAAATCTAAATACTTTAGGGTAAGAAATTCACAAAAAATGATATTTATATCTAAGACTACAGTTTTTTACTTCTTAAATACAAAATATACTGTATTGTAAAAGATGATACAATTTTTTACTCCTCGATAGAGAAAATTCTGAGATAATTTCGAAAATGAGTTTTTAAACCTAAAGTCGTTTTACAGTTTTAGAAAGTCGATTAAATTCCTGAAAAATATTTAGGTGTGTGCGTGCTGAGAGCAATATCTTGAAAATATGAACGAAAATGAACGAGAACTGAGATGTTGAAAACGTAGCACCTTAGTTTATACGAAGCTAGCAAAGCGAATCCTATATGAGCTTCATCGTTCTTTCTCTCGCTAGCATCCATGTATCATCTACGATTTGATTCGACATTCTTACACACACAGCAGCAACTTTGATTCTGGATTTTACACAATTCGCAATAATATATAGGTTTGGCAGAAAGTTACGCAATGACGCTTTGTATTGTAAGTAACTTGTATACGCACTCCTACATGTGCGGGCTTAGTGCTAACTCTGCTACTAGCTTGCGCATACTCATATTCAATCTTTACTCCCATCTTTCTAACATATATATGATGTACATAAACACCTTCGTACATATAGCATCTACACACATACAGGTAGACTTGTTCGCGACATCCGGCAAAAGTTAGCTTCCACTCTGCTGATATCACTGATTTAATTACCAAGCGTGGTTACTGCTCCTCTCTTCTCTCTCTCTCTCTCTCACTCAGTAGTTGTATGCTACTGCACCTTAACTTGCTATATCCTCTCTAGCCTTGATAAAATGTTATACTCGACGTCATTAACCGATTTCGATATGATTACTCTTATAAGGAATAGCTTGGAAGTTGGCTTACGTTGCAAACGAACATCGCGTATCATTTAGCTTGTAGACTGCAAGGTAGTAAGGGCAGCTGTAATCATATACGCTTTTCAAGCGATAATTCACCTCAGTGACTGAACCCTATTCAATTCACACCTACCTACTACAACCCATTTTATGTAGACCTAATTTATGTTTGATTAACATTAAAAAAATTCAATATGTAACATTAAAATTGAAAAACACTCCTTTTTCACTAAATTAAATTTAAATGATTCCTAGATAATTTATAAAAGAATTTTGTTATTTCTTTAGACTTCAAAGTTTTCTAGTAAATGCTGCAATATCTTCTTTAAATATACGAAAAGGGTCGAAAAATACGCTAGATCTATTTTAATTTTATCGAATTCCATCCGGTGTAGTGTGGAGCTCTGTATGCTTATACACAATTCTTATTCTACCTTAAAAATTGAACAGAACCAACGGAGAGGGTATACGGCGATGTAATGCGTATCCGGAGCGGAAATAGATGTCCTCTATAATCAAGAAGTTCATGCATAGGGGCATATGGACTAGCATACTCTGTTTTGAATTAAAATGCTATCCAACGATTGGATTAATGTGTATGCCAGTTATAATGAAGGGAAAAAATGTAAGGAAAATCAAAATACTTTGAGAAGTTCAAATCCTTGTTATGCGTGAGAAATGAAACACAAACCAAACGATGATCAAAAGTCTCTATACTCAGACGTGGCAAATCAAAAATAAATCGCATGAAATCGAATGTACGATTTCTAGTGATGGGAATATTAAAGACTTTTTTCCAAACTCAATAATTTTCTATAATCTGCCCAAGTTTGACTTCTCATGAGTGAAAGAGTCTCCTAATTGTAAGGGCATTCTGTACTCACTCAAAATTTTGAGAAAGTGATTATGAAACTTATAAAAAATATGTTGTTAGTTTTCAATTAAATAACCGATACTTTCTTATTTACTCCCCTTGCATATAAATAATAATAATAATAATAATAATAATAATAATAATAATAATAATAATAATAATAATAATAATAATAATAATAATAATAATAATAATAATAATAATAGTAATAGTAATAATAATAATAATAATAATAATAATAATAATAATAATAAGAACAACAACAACAACAACAACAACAACAACAACAACAACAACAACAACCAAACTGCAGCAAATTTTCATTTTCTATGGCAAAAATCCAAAGAACACTGTAACAGGAAATCTACTTGGCCGATCCACTTCATATTTTACACTATTTAAACACATAATATACTGTACGGTTATAGCCAACATGATGAAGAGAAAAACAAAACGAGCGAGAGAAAAAAATGTGTTTTTTTTTTTTACAAAGTTTAAAAGTTTGATAATTATTTTTTTATTGAATGAAAGTGATAAAATGAATATAAGGAAATTTAGGAAATTGAAATAAATAATGACTTTTATTGAGTATCAAAATTTTAGCGAACGCCACATTTTATTCTCCCTCAAAAAAATATATGAACGATCGACCAAACATTTCAACCAATCATGATAACAAATAAGATGATTTTGTACCTTCATTTTTTCTAAAGTCTTTTTTTACTTCAAAATGATGCTGAAAACTCAGAAATCACTTTTAAAGAAATATCTTTACATCATTACCCTCACATTTTATGTACTAAAATAGTGGGAAAAATTTGAAAAGGATCGATTGAGTTAATTTCCAGCTACAGTGTCCACAGTAATCGATATATTATTTCCAATTGTGTGTATTTGTTGTAGCTTGCTTCTTTTTTGTTATTTTGAGCTGAAAGCGAAACTAAATAATTTTCAAATAACTATTATAATGTATTTAATTTTTATAAAATTCCATTTCACTATGTGCTTAAAAAAATTTATTGAAATGATGGTTGAAATCCAGTTAATAGA
>CACVKI010143732.1:0-18041 GCA_902732785.1 Trichogramma evanescens | reverse complement strand
GCGCGCTCTCAGCGGCCGGGCTCGCTGGGCGCGAGGCCCAGCTGACGGCGCGACCGGCGAGTGTTCGGTGGCGAGCTTTGAGGCGCCACAAATATATAATACGACTTTTCGAGTATATGTCTGGACAGAGTCATGAATCATCGCCATGAAGGAGTAATTTACGTTCGGCCGGTCTTATACTTACAAAACCGCATCTATCATTGAATGAAAATGTTTCGTCGACAGAATTTAGTTTTTTCCAAATTAATTCTGTTATCTCATTCGAAACAATCTCTGACGTTTAATTTGAAGCGTACAAGATTACTGTCGAAATAGTGGCGAGAATTTTTAAGAATATACAATACCATATGTCAAGCATATGTCTGGATAGAGTCATGAATCATCGCCATGAAGGAGTAATTTACAATCAGCCGGTGTTATACTCAGAAAACCGCATCTATCATTGGATAAAAATGTTTCGTCCACAGAATCTCGTTTTTTTCAAATTAATTTAGTTAAATCATTAGAAACAATCGACTACGTTCAATTTGAAGCGTAAAAGTTTACTGTCGAAACAGAGGCGAGGATTTTTAAGAATATACAATACGACTTTTCGAGCATATGTCTGGAAAGAGTCATGAATCATCGCCATGAAGGAGTTATTTACGATCGGCCGCTGTTATGCTCACAAAACCGCATCTATCGTTGAATGAAAATGTTTCGTCGACAGAATTTAGTTTTTTTAAATTAATTCTGTTATCTCATTAGAAACAATCTTCGACGTTCAATTTGAAGCGTACAAGTTTACTGTCGAAATAGAGGCGAGAATTTTCAAGAATATACAATACAATATTTCGAGAATATGCCTGGACAGAATCATGAATCATCGACATGAAGGAGTACTTTACGTTCGGCCGGTGTTATACTCACAAAACCGCATCTATCGTTGAATGAAAATGTTTCGTCGACAGAATTTCATTTTTTTCCAAATTAATTCTGTTATCTTATTCGAAACAATCTTCGACGTTCAATTTGAAGCGTACATGTTTACTGTCGAAACAGAGGCCAGAATTTTTAAGAATATATAATACGACTTTACGAGCATATGTCTGGATAGAGTCATGAATCATCGCCATAAAGGAGTAATTTACGTTCGGCCGGTGTTATACTTACGAAACCGCATCTATCGTTGGATGAAAATTTTTCGTCGACAGAATTTTGTTCTTTTCAAATTAATTCTGTTATCTCATTAGAAACAATCTTCGACGTTCAATTGGAAGAGTACACGTTTACTGTCGAAACAGAGGCGAGAATTTTTAAGAATATATAATACGACTTTACGAGCATATGTCTGGATAGAGTAATGAATCATCGCCATGAAGGAGTAATTTACGATCGGCCGGTGTTATACTCACAAAACCGCATCTATCGTTGGATGAAAATGTTTCGTCGACAGAATTTAGTTTTTTCCAAATTAATTCTATTATCTCATTCGAAACAATCTTCGACGTTCAATTTGAAGCGTAAAAGTTTACTGTCGAAACAGAGGCGAGGATTTTTAAGAATATACAATACGACTTTTCGAGCATATGTCTGGAAAGAGTCATGAATCATCGCCATGAAGGAGTTATTTACGATCGGCCGGTGTTATGCTCACAAAACCGCATCTATCGTTGGATGAAAGATTGGTCGTCTTTCGAGTTTGATTTTCTATAAAACCGGGTCACTTCAGATATTTGAAGTTTTGCTGATGGGGAATGTAAAAGTAAATTTTCTTTCCATACATCTTCGTTATCTATGTCGATATCTGTAGGTACTCCTTTAATAATACATTTTTTGAAAACGTATGAGCTTGGGATAAATGCTCTCAGGTTATTTTCTTCTAGAAATGTGGATTTCAGGAGTTTATTTGCTATTTTTCGATTGAATGTGGTGATTGAGACGTTGTTATAACCTGTTTTATTGATGGATTCTATGACTTTTTGGCCATATTTGGGGACTATTTTTTTCGCAATGTCTATGGCATATAAGGGTTTGCGGTTTTCACCTGAGCTGTTTACGGGTTGGATTACTATTTTGTAAGGTCCTGATATTGATGGGGGATATTCGGTAATAAAATTTGCATTTTTCTTTTTTTGCGTGTGAGGTTGGGCTTGAGAGTGTGTAGTTGATGTAAGGTTGTTGTTAGCTGTGCTGAAGATTGTGTTGAGATTGGGTGTGCCAGTTGATAGTTCTAAAAGAGCTTCGGCGCCTAGTAGTTTTTTGGGACTTTTGGAGTACATTGTTATATCAACATCATTTGATCTTTTCCTATTAAGAGATAGATTAGCCTGATTCATTAAAGTTTGTTCAGTATGATTTAAGGACTGGGGGGGTGGATCTATCATGGGGGTGTTCATTGTGTTGTGGGTCGGCTCGCGGCCGCCCGTTGTTTGGGACCCGAGAACTATTATTTAGGTTATGGAAAGATGAGTGTTTGAAAAAGGTGTGTAATTTATATAGATTGCCGAAGTGGCAATGATAGATGTTTTGTTTGTAGGGGTTCGAGAATTGGAAGTAATTTTAATAATGTTTTGGGATTTTTTAGGAGGCTATTTCGCGTTGAAATCGTGGGAAATAAAGAGAGCGACGATTCTTACCAACCGCTTCTTCCAGCGTCCTCTAACGTTTTTCGGGACAGTCTGCTTACTCGATTCTCCTGCGTCAAGCACGACGGTCGTCGCTCGTCCGTCCGCTTATGACTTTGTAACGTCTCTCTCCTGTTGCTCGAAGCGTCACCCCGCGCTGTGCAAGTTCGCACGAGTCGGCAGTCGGTCGCTCAAACGGCAACGGTCAGCCTTGTCGTTTATCCAGACCTCAGTATACGTTACGACGCCGCAGCGTAAACAACAAAAGAAGATCGCATCGCATCGACTGCAGCGAGTGATTGAAAGTGAAAAATACTTCATATTCCATATAAGTGACTGTTCGTTGTGCGTTCGTGTAAGTGCAAAAAAAAAACAATGGCTAACAACGAATTCGACATATATTGCGTCAACGGCTGCGAAGGCCGGTACGACTACAATACCGAGATCGCGAATTATTACAAGATAATCTCGAATTTACGAAAAATGAAGTGTATTCAGGAGATGGTCATTCTCCAGATGAACGAAAGTAATCAAGAAGACTTTCACGAAAGACTTATTTCCTTGATCAGCGATTGGCAGGGCCAGTATCCGGATCTGCGCAAGATGTTCCGTCCCAAAGAAGTCGACTGGCTTCTCATCGAGTGCATGGACTACGACTACGACAACTACGAAAAGTTGCTGAACTTCGTGATCGAGTCGGGCTACAAAGACCAGCCCGAGACGGACGCAGACGGCAAGCCGCTGTTCAATCGTGTCACGCCGATTGATCACGCGGTCGAAGGCGACTACGACGACTTCGTCCGCGAGCTCTTCAAGATATACGAGGTTTGCGAGGTGAATTACGTCGACGAGCGAGGCTTCACTCACTTTCACGCGGCCTGCGCGTACGACTGCGAGAACATCGTCGAGAGATTCCTCGAGCTCGGCCAGGTGAATGTCGATCTCGTCTGGCGAGAAACGGGCCAATCTCCGCTGCACATGGCTCTGTCGTCGGGCGGTGAAAAAGTAGCCGAACTGTTGCTGAGAAACGGCGCCGATCCCAATTTGGCGGACAATGAAGGATTGACGCCTCTGCACGTCATCAGCGCGAGATACCGTGACATGGATGAATTGTTAAAACTATTCTTCCAGATCAACGACGATAAAAATCAAACTGTACACGTGGACGCTCGAGACGAGACGGGTAACACGCCATTGCAAATAGCTCTAAGAAGGGGTAACGAAAAGGTGGCCGAATTGTTGCTGCGAAGAGGCGCTGATCCGAGCTTAGCCAACAATGAAGGACTGACTTCTCTGCACTTTATTTGCAAGCATAATTCTTGGTTGGAAGGTTCCGATCGCCATGAATTGGCAAGGTCATTTTTCAAAATCAACACGGAACTCAATCAGCTGGTGGGGATCGATCCCCGAGACAAGCTGGGCAACACTCCATTGCACTGGGCTCTGTTTTGGGGCCAGAAGCAATTGGCCGAGTTACTTCTGAGAAGAGATGCCGACCCAAATCTGGCCAACGAGGAAGGACTGACGCCTCTGCATATTATTTGCAAGAGAGAAGGCAAGGACGACGGCTTGATGGAGAGATTCTTCGAGGTCATCGGTGACATGCGGAAGATGGTGCAGGTCGATGCCCGAGACAATTTAGGCTACACACCGCTGCAATGGGCCGTGGTGAACTTCTTACCGGACACCGTCGAAGTGCTCGTGGATCGTGGCGCCGATCTGTCGAGCTTCAGTTTTCCCGCTGTGAGTCAATTCAACGCTGAATCAAAAAAGAGCTATTTTTCGATTTCGGATAAATTGAAATTGGCGTCCGACACTCAGGCCATGGTCGAGCGCTTGGAAAAAAGAGGATACGAGCTGGACCGAAGCGACGCCGTGACGATCATGAACGCGTTCGATAAGCACGAATTTTTCAAAATTCCAGAGGATCTCGACGAGCGTTGGTACGACAATGAGAAATTCGTGGAAACGGGAAAATATTTCAAGATAAAACCGAACATGACTCTGTACGACCTGGTTCGTTTAAGGCCCGAAACGGCGGAAAAACTAATCACCTATGCGGAGATTTCTGAGTTTCCGAGCTCGGTCCGTTTCTACGGGTGTGTCGAGCGGAAAGATCGCGATGCGTGCGATGCGCACATGTGCGAGATAGTAACGAGACGATTGTACCGAAGATGGGCACTGGATCCGCTGGTGGATTTGACGCGCCACAAGTTGCCGATTCTCTGCTGTGATATGATTATCGAGGATCTGAATAACGAAGATTTACGACGCATTTGCTTGGCGGCTGCGGGACAAGACTCGTGATGCCAACTGAAGGATATTTGCTGTATGTTCCATATCTATTTTTATGCAAGTTTCATCGATATTTACATGATATCATTCAAATAAATAAACTTATCAAAGATTCGCTTCGTTGATTTTCTCGTTCTTTTTTTTGCATTCATTTTTTAAAATTATGTATAGAAACACGATATCAAAAAAAAAATTTAAATCGCTACATTATCGTATGTAATATTATACGCATGTAATGTGTCGTAGCTGGAATGCCACGTCGTTGTTATTATCATTTATCTCGCGTTTTCGTGCGCAGTCGACCTACGCGTCTGTACGCGACCATGTGCATCTCTTGAGTGTCGACATAGCAATTGCGGCGTTTTTGTTGATAGTTGTTGACGATGACGCCGCTGTCATCCTCTTCCACGTTCAGCAAGACCAGCTGTCACCCGAGTGGAACTTCGACTACAATGAGTCGAACGTCACATTTTTCCAGTTTCGAATGAATGGAGTTCTTTGAATATGCGTAAATTGATAATAATTAAACAAATTATATACATTATTTTCGCTTGCATGGCAATTTATTTATTTGTTGTGTTTAGGTTTTTGTGCTAAATTTGTAGTCGACGTGTAATTTTATAAGATTTCATTAGTACAAATTGATGTTGACATTGATCAAAGCTTATGAGTGTGCGAATTGTACATAATAATGTTGATGAACCAACACTGAGTAAAGGTTGTACACGATACGTATTTTCATTATATAATAGTTTTATTATGATGAAAAATGAGAAATTCTTTGAGGTTTTCACATAAGATATTCCGTTGCAAATCATTACTCGCACTTGTGAATGATGAGTTGTTCTGCATGCGAAATCTTTGAGACCATCGTGTATTGTCTTTTGATGACTGATCAAATGCTGTTTATGTCCGAATTTCTTGTTGCAATGGTTGCATGCAAAATCTTTGCGACCGTCATGTATTGTCCTTACGTGGGTTAGCAAATTATGTTTTAGTCCGAATTTCTTCTCGCGTTACCTTTTGGTGTGAAAGCAAACTTGATTTTCGTGTAAACTTTTTATCGCACTTGTCGCATCCGTAATCTTTGCGACCTTCATGAGTTATCTTTTGGTGATCAAGCAAATGCGATTTACTTCCAAATTTCTTCTTGCAATTATCGCATGCGAAATCTTTGCGATCCTCGTGAACTGTACTTTGGTGTTTAAGGAAATGATGTTTATGTCTAAATTTCTTATTACACTTGTTATATGCAAAATCTTTGTGACCTTCGTGGACTATCTTTTGGTGTAAAAGCCAAATCGATTTTTTTTTACTAATTTCTTCCCGCAATAGTCCTTGCAAACTCTGAATTCGCCTGATCTATTTTTGCTCCTTGGATCTCTATTCACATTTACCTCAATTTGTCTCAGTTAAACTAGCGATCATTCAATTTAAAATGAAGTTCGAATAAATAAAATATACGTAGGATATTACCTATGATCTACGAAAACAACACTCGTACTAATTTAATCGTCAATTAAAATTTTCAGTTATTCGGAGTCTACGTCACAATTTTTCGTTACTCTAGCTTACAGTTAGACACTAGTTTCTCTATTTACATAAATCGCTCAGTTATCTTTCAATGGCCCTACATCGTTAATAAACAAATTTTCTGGAAATTGATAGTCGTTCATATTCTTTCTGATTGAAAAACTGTCCTCTCGATTTTTTTATGATCCAATGTAATAATAGTCTAGGCCCCAGCTTCTTTGAAGACAATTTTTCTTATTCAACGTTCTTGCACATTTCCGTGTGTAATTACTCACTGAACTAATTCGAATGTAGCAAGACCCTGAAAACTTCGACGATGTCAATTGTGCACTCTTGCGCTTGTTTGCCCGGGACACTTTGGCTGTCGAGTTTCAGCGCTTGACTTGTTGGTCGTCGCCGAGGTGCACCAAATCGTTACAGCCGAACACCTAGAAACACTCATTGTTTAAGAGACTTTGCAGCACAGAGTATCAGCACCAATTATTGCAATAGATTTTTTTATTATATGTCAAATATCGGTCCATTGGATCGATGAGCTAATTGTACTGAATGTCAGCCGAAAACTCTCCGGAGAACTGAATTTCTTCGTTTGGTGTGAAACACTCCAGAGAGCCTATAGGTTCAGAAGTTCTCGTCGATATTGCTTCGAAGAACAAGATTCGTAGTCCAGTAGTCACTTTCATTTCTATTGTTGTTTGATTTTTGTTCTCGAATCATACGTAACTTTTTTTAAAACTTTTCCATGCAAAAAAGATAAACATTTTACATCTTTATCTACCTTGCACGTTCGTGTCCTTCCTGTCGGCTCTATATATGTAGTACATAATCGGCAAGGGCGCACCGTCTCCGTAGTTTGTCTCGCATGTCTGTTACATTTATAGAGCTCAACACACTCGCGTAGTCCAGAGTAATTTGTTTATTTCTGTTTGAAGGTAAAAAAAATTCGTGCTTCCTCTCTCGCTAGAGAGAAATTAAAAATTCAGCTTGAATTTCTTCTATTTTCCGGGTTTTCGTTGCGCGTCGAGAGATCGCAATATTTTACAGGTGCGAGAGAAAGACTGAAAAAAAAAAGAAATTTGTACTCGGCATGTGTATTTCGTGTAAAATGTAGGAGTACGCAGTGCGTGCCTCATATACGCGCGCACATGGGTGGTGTGTGTAAACGTCAATGAACTCATATTATACGCAGCCGCATATAGATGCGAAGCTTCATATACGCACATACTCACGACCTTTCCAGGAGGTCGGATAAATTTCAATTTTCACTCGACTTTGTACAAACATACAACACACACGCGCATATAACGCACCATATGCTGCGAAGCTCGCACTACTCACGTATGGTATATAGTAGCACATCACGGTCTAGCTCCGAATTTACACGCGCAATAGCGAGCTCGAGTTAAAATTTTAATCTGCGCCTCGAATCTCGTGTGCACCGCGGCGCGCGCCTGGTCATATATACGTACTGTACGTATGTGTGCGGGGGTGTGCGCGCGTACGAAACGATAAGCTCGAATTACTTTATTCATCACGTACATTTATATTCGCAGTTCGGTGGTGGTACATTACAGTACGTATAACAGGTACCTAATATGCAGTACTCTATCCTATTTTACTTCTTTTTTTCACGTGAACGTTGAAAAAGTACCCGCGCAAAACGAGGCGGCGAATTGTACACGCTAAATTTTAAAAACGAGCTCTTACAACTCGGAGAGTTGCAGTGCGAGGAAAAAAGATATTTCAAAAATTGTATTCGAGTTCGGTCCGTGTGTGCTAGATGATGACATGATATGCGTAAAAATGATATCATATTCGGATTAGTATGCAGTTAAAGTGCATTACAGACGTTGAAACGAGCGCATACTTGCGCCATCCGTGCAGGCGATCGGATGCAGAGTGTATATTTACCTCGTAACGAACGATAACGTAGGTAGTCGTTGCATCGACGCGATTTCTATGCTTTCAGAGTTTGACGTCTATCGCTACCGTATGTACGTAGGCGCCACTCGTCGGCGGAAACATTTTTCCTTTGAAATCAATGCAGCGAGATAAGTTAAAATTTTTGTCAGTGGAAAATGAGTTAATGACATTGAATCAATTCTCAAAACGAACTGTAAAACTCATTGCATAAATTTTGCAAATATGCAATTTATTAGTCGAAGAAACATATTCGAATGATTTTTGAAGCAGTTTGCATTGGAAAGTTTACCGAAAGCGTCAAATTTGTCAAAAAGATGACGTTGTTGTTGAGTTAAGTGGTTGTACACACCCACTTTTTTACATCGGTAATGTTTTTATTATTATTTTGCTACGTTTTTTATCTAAGAACACGTCATTTCTCGTCCTCGAACTCTAAATCCTGCGAAAAATTAACGTGATTTGTTAGATCTCGTATTATGACGTACGGAATGATTTTGCAGAATGCTCGTCGTGTTCCTTTTCGTTTTGTGTTCTTCTGTTTACGTCATATATGTTTACTAAATTTTTCGGGTCTCGACTTACTGAGATTTGGGATTTATTAGAATGATTTTAATATTTCAAATTGATATAGCATAAATTACTTGTATCGAGGAGCAATTAAAATCGTCAATCGCAACGGATGCGTCACTAAGCTTGTGGTTTCGATAAAACGAATCGCGAGAGTCCAAAGAGCAACCGAATTTATCACGTAAATATTCGTACTCGCATATCACGGTACAAGATATACAAATAAAACGACAGCCCAAGCATCCGATCACTTCTCTTCCGCACATATGCGACGCGTACACACGCGCGGGGGGGCCCGCACGCAGTTCACCCAAAAATCATCTTGCCCAAAAATTTCAGTCTACTTTCGTGCGTACGCACGCATACGTGCGCACACACATAGGCTCGTAATCGTTTCGCAGCGGCTCTTCTTATATGTAGGTCGCGCATTTGAAAAATAAACATCTGCTGCAGTGTATACAGCATCATCGCGCGCGTTTATATATAGCGAAGTAATTGTTATATACGGTGTACAGTGCGCGGAGATAGAAGAAAGATCGTATGTGCACATTATACATATACTCGACTTCCCTTTCGTATATGAATGACGAGATCAATCAATTGCATTTATAGAAAGGCGAGAGATTTTCATTTACTGTGACCCGCGCAGCGAGTGCATCGTGCCGCTGTGTTATTAGGGAGAGCTTTTAATTGGCAGTCATGCTCGTTAACTCGACATCGCTTCAGAGCTCAATGGGTAAGCTCTCGTTTTTTATTCACTTTTATCATTATTATTATTAATATTATTGCTGCTGTATGGAGAAAAAAAATTGGCACTGGAACCATATTTCGATTCTCGTATCTCCGTATCGCCGTGGCCATGAGAAAGAGAGAGCAAATAACATGCACCACTATACGAGCGTATTATTGACTCTTGTCAAAACTAGCATCCACCGGCGAGCGAGCGGACGAACGAGTCAGACAGAGCGAGAGAGACAGAGAGAGAGAGAGAGAGAGAGGCTCAATAAAGACGGGCCGATTATGTATGCCCCAAGATGTGTGGCCGTCTTCGTAAATGGCACATGTATACACGCTTTATTGTATTGTGATAAGTCTCGTGAGTGCAGACGCGCGGGTGTATACGCGCGCACTCGCCTGTGTATGCAGAGTCGAGGCGCGGCGTATCTCGGATACAACATCGTAATTGACGAATTCGGTTTGGTTTGTGTAAAGTTTTGAATTTTTTGGCTCCGCCCGTATCGACATCTACGCATGGGACACGATTAAACGAGATCAAAATAATCGGATTGATGTGTGGAATCGGAAGGATCGATACGAAACACAAAATACGAGTGTAACAAGTGAGTGATCTCTTGCAATGCACGTTTACTCGGATTCTTTCTCTTCTATTTTTCCCCCGTAGCTCGTAATTTATTTTACAGCGAATCTGTTCGCGACTCCGTAATTGCATTAGAAAAACGTGACTACAAATAATAAGGAAATTAACCCGACCGGAGCAGTCGCACGAGTATATTTAGCGTATAATAATAATGTATAAGAACGCGAAAACTCGGCATCTGTGCTGTATCGACCTCGAACGAGCGAAAGAACGTTTATACATAATTGTAGTAAACAAAGTAGCGCACGGCGCATCTCGAGTACATGTGTTTTTTTCTTCTCCGTCTCTATATCATTTACTCACTCGAGAAAGAGAGAGAGAGAGAGATAAGACAGAGATGTCAAATTGTCAATTTTGCAGCCTGATGTTTTCCTGTTCGTTACTCAACCAGCAAGCAGTAAGCAGCTGGTGTTAGTATCATCATCGTATCGTTGCATTCTCAAACGAGCGAGAGAAGAAGAAGCAGAAAAAAAAAAGAATTGAAAAATTCATACGATCGCGCCGAATAATTCATTCATATGCGATATATCGCAAGCGCGCCGGGGTCTACACAGCATATCGTATCCGCATTATATACAACGAGCGTCATCGTATACATAGTGTGTATGCATAATGTGATAGATCTCGAGTCTCGAGTCGTCGCTCATTCAGCATCGTATACACAGTATCGTATGTATCGGAGCTGCATAATAACACGCACATAATACGCCGCGTAAGTTACGCGCGCATCGTATAATGAAATTACGACCCGATCGCGCAATTACAATTGTGCGCGCATATAATTCGAATTAGCTATTTATGCGAGAGAAGCGTATACGAGCGCTGAAAAAATAAAGACGAAATGTAAAAACGTGCATCGTATTGATCCGGGTGCGAGCGTATGAATGGAGGGCGATTGCGTACGCGCGAAAATTTCCCTCGCAGCTCTCGTAATCCCGTATGGTACGTATAATATCCTTATCTTAGCTCGGCCAAATATTTGACTGAACTTACGGCTCGAGAGCTCGTCCGATAAGTTTCAAGGTCTGCTCCTCCCTTTCTCTCTCTCTCTCTCTCTCTCTGTGTTTCTCTTTCAGCACCTTCCAAAAATGAAATTGCCCTGGCTTTTGTCCAACGATAATACCTTTAGTTTAGGCTCTTTCTTTCTTTTACGCGCGAACACCTCGCAGTCGGTGAGCTTTAATTTCTACGGACCGATACTGATCCTCCCTGAGAAAGAAGGAAACTCTATATAAGTGAGGACCGACGATAGTAAAGAGTCGCGAAAGAGTAACAAATGTGTGTACGCGTATAAGAAAAAAAATATTAGGAAAAATATTAAAAATATGTAAGAAAAAAAAATTGAGAATAATTATTGTTACTTCAAACTTGCAAAATTATACAAATATTTGACAGATTTAATTGTTTTTATGGTCACAACAGCGTTGCATACCTACTTTTATTCTAATTTTGTGCTTGAAATGATATAATAGACATAAAGGTTTCAACGTGTGGTCTCGTTGATTGGTCATTGGAATTGGTAGTGGTCACCTCATTTTCACAAGATTCGATAAATGGAGTTCTTCACAAATGCATGGATTAATATTGATTGAAAAAATTATAATTCCAAAGAATTTTTCATGATAAAAGGTACATAATACGTCCTTTAATTATGAAATAGTTTTATTATGATCAAAAATGAGAAATTCTTGTAAGCTGTCTACAATGTTATTCTGTCGCGAATTATCACGATCATTAATGAGAAATTCTTGTAAGCTGTCTTTATTGTTATTCTGTCGCGATTTATCATGGTCAAAAATGAGAAATTCTTTGAGGTTTTCGAATAAGATATTCCGTTGCAAATCATTACTCGCACTTGTGAATGATGAGTTGTTCTCGTGACCTTCGTGGACTGACGTTTGGTGAGTGAGTAAATTTGATTTTTCTCGAAATTTCATCTTGCAATTGTCACACTCGTAATCTTTGCAACCTTTGTAGTATGTTTCTTCATGGCTACTCAATTCCGATGGATCACTCTTTTCAGATACATAATGCTTGCGACCTTTATGGACTGTATTTTGATGTCTTTTCAAGTTACTTCGATCTCCAAACTTTTTCTCACACTTGTCACAAGCGAAATCTTTCCGACCTTCATGAACTGTCTTTTGGTGCGAAAGCAAATTCGATTTCATTGAAAATTTCTTCTCACACTTGTCGCATGCGTAATCTTTACGACCTTCGTGGACTGTCTTTTGGTGTTTTTTCAAATTGCCCTGAAGCCCAAATTTCTTCTCGCACTTGTCGCATGCATAATCACTGCGACCTTCATGGACTGTCTTTTGGTGTTTTTTCAAATAACTTTGATCCCCAAATTTCTTCTCGCATTGATCGCATGCAAAATCTTCGCAACCATCATGAACTGTCTTTTGGTGGACGCGCAAATACGATTTTTGTCCAAATTTCTTCTCGCACTTGTCGCATGCAAAATCTTTGCGACCTTCGTGGACTACCTTTTTGTGTCCGATTAATTTTGATTTTTTTCCAAATTTCTGCTCACATTCGTCACATGCGTAATCTTTGCGACCTTCGTGTACTGTCTTTTGGTGGTCGAGCAAATGATGTTTTTGTCCAAATTTCTTCTCGCACTTGTCGCATGCGTAATCCTTACGACCTTCGTGGACTATCTTTAGATGGGTGAGTAAACTCGGTTTTCGTGTAAATTTTTTCTCGCACTTGTCACAAGCGAAATCTTTGCGACCCTCGTGAACTGTACTTTGGTGCCTTATCAAATCTGACTTACTTCCAAATTTCTTCTCACACTTGTCGCATCCGTAATCTTTGCGACCAACGTGGACATTATTTTGGTGCTTGAGCAAATATGATTTATATGTAAATTTTTTTTCGCATTGATCGCATGCAAAATTTTTCTGACCTTCATGGACTGCCTTTTGATGTTTTCTCAAATTGCTTCTAACCCCAAATTTCTTATCACACTTGTCGCATGCATACTCTTGTCGACCTTCGTTTACTGCCTTTTGATACTTAAATAAATTCGATTTCAGTCCATATTTCTTCTCGCAATCGTCGCAATCGTCGCAATCGTCGCAATCGTAATCTTTACGACCATCGTTAACTGTCTTTTGATGGTGCAGGAAATTAGGTTTTTCAGTAAATTTCTTCTCGCTATTGTCATATGTGTAATCTTTTCGACCTTCGAGTAATGTCTTTTGGTGAAAAAGCAAATTTGATTTTTGTCCATACTTCCCCATGCCGTTGTCACTTTTGGTATCTTTAGGACCCTCCTCGCGTTCACAATTTTTTTGCATATCGTCAATTATGTCACTGTGCTGACTCATGATTGTTTTCTTTTCACGATTATCTTTCGAAAAAATTCCTCAAACTTATTTTTCGCCGACAGAACGACAATGTCGCTTTCACTCGATCTATTTGTTTTCTTTTGGATCTCTTTGCACATTTACCTCAATTTGCTTCAGTTAAACTAGCGATCATTCATTTCAAGTTGAAATTTGAACAAATAAAATATACGTAGAATATTACGTAGGGTATCATCCACGAAAGCAACACTTGAACTAATTTAATCGTCAATTAAAATTTTCAGTTATTCGGAGTCTACGTCACAATTGCTCGTTACTATTGTTTACAGTTTGACATAGATTTCTCTATTTACATGTTGATCAATCATCTTTCAATGGCCCTTCATCGCTCATAAACAAATTTCTGCGTAATGATAGTCGCTGATTCATTCTGATTAAAAATTTGCTCTCTTGATTTTTTGTTTCAATCTAACAATATAGTCGAGGACAAAATTGTGGCGTCCGCTCTTGCTCTTGTGTTTGGCCCCACGGCCTCTCTTCTCTTGCTTTCCGGAACCCATGACCGATTAAATTCATCCGATTGTACCTCGGAAAATCTCGACCTCCTCAAAACGTGCGACCGCGAAATGACTTTCCTACGTATTACATAGCTTATCGCAAGTGCACATTGTAATCGATAGATCGATCGGATCGATCGAGATCTTCTCACTCACAGGCAGTACAATAATATCGTTATCGAGTATCGGCGCGAATGTGTACGCGTTAAAATATTCACCGATCGAAACGCGTTTGTATAAATGCGTGCAATATTCGAAGCCGATAAATCGGCGCTGAGAGCTATCGCATGCGCTATAATGATGATGATAATAATAATCATCATCGAAGTATGCGTATATGTGCAACAGATATATTCTCGCTTTCCAGCTGCGTGTATACATGTTTATAATTATAATATTGTGTATGCATCTTATCTTACGGACAACTAATTGTCTATCGATGCGGCCAATCCGCGACTCCGTGTGTATAAGTATACATAATCGTATCGAGCTTCCAAGGCGCGCTCGTGTCATGTTTTTCTCTTTTTATTTATTTTTTTTTGATAAATATGCATAAAGATTCCTCTCTCTCTCTCTCTCTAGCTCTCCATCTCTCTCTCTGTTCCGTCCTCTTGATTCGTATCGACGGATCGATAAGGAAAAAAAAGCTCACGTACAATAGGAATAACGAAATACACAAACAATAATGTATAGAAGACTCGATTATGCGGAGAGCTGCGTGCGAGAGATCGGCGCGTATACAATGATATAGCCGTGCGCGCGCGACACACACACAATACGCGTGCATTTCGAAGCGCATTTCGCGAAACTCGCGCGACTCGCAGCCCTGCCTCCGCCGAGTCGGTGCAGTTTTACGCCGACAACCGCTCGACGAGCAGTTAGTAGCACAACGCCAGTTCCGTCTTAGTCGTCGGCTTCGTTGACTTAGTGTTCGCAACTTTTTTTTATAATCTAATCGTGTGAGTACTTCTCCAATTAATCAGTATTAAGAGTGAGGTTTTCAATAATCGATGACTTTCTTCGCGCGGATCGGTTACTGTGTTACTTCATACATCGTAGATATAGACATAAATTTTCATCGTTAGTCGTTATCGAAATTTGACCCCGAATAGATTTGTTAATTTTATCTAACTTTTGCTCCGTGATTTTATATGATAAGATTTTTAAATTGTCATCAATTGGAATAAAGAGCACATGTTTTTTATAGAAAAATTGCTTTTTTCTATATGCGTTTTTAGCACCGTTGCTAGTTCGCAACACTTTCTTATTTTAACGCGTTTTATTTTTTGATTATAATTTTTGACCGATGTTAATGGCAAATTATCTACTGAGTAAAGAAACATCGGGAGATGATATTCAAACTCAGAACAATTTTTTATGAGAAATGTACACGAACGAAAATTAACCCCGAATAGTTTTTTTTTCGTTCACGCGAATTTCAAATCCTATCGCTTGGCATTTTAAAAGTATGTTTAAATCGTCCGCTGCACGTGCGTTATCGAAGCGTGTCAAGTTCTTGCCCCAGTGTGTGTGTTTGTGTGTGTTGATGTTTACGCGCGCGTATATGCATAACGATTGTATTACTATCAAAATGAGTTTAGTTTTTTTTTTACCAAACGACCAAAGTTCAGGGGGAAAAATCGGCGCGATATCCTCGCGAAGCTGAGCGAATGCCATATAAGTATAATATACGTGTTATAAGCGTAGGTGTGATACAAGCGCTCGACGTGTTTACACCCTCGTTTATCGATTGTATAAACTGTGTATGTGCGCGCGGACATTGACCTACGCGCGTGTCGCGCCTCGGTGTACATCTTTTTTGTGTATTTTTCTTGGGTCTAATGTACTTTTGCGCCGCATTGCACACAGCTCTCAACCGATAAAAATGCGCGAGAAAGAGAGAGAGAGAGAAAAAAAACGATATATACGTAAGTCGTGAAAGTAATCAGCGCGACGAGAGACGAAAATAGTCGACTTTCTACAAATTAAACTACTGTTTGTTGTTGTTGTTGTTGTTTTTGTTGGTTGGCAATAATTGTGACGACTTTCATTGACGAGAATTTTTATAACGAGCATTAGACTAATGAGTTTTCCCGCAGCTCAATGCGGATACCATCGAGATCTCGATTTAAATGCCTTCGCGTATAACAGCGTCGTAAATTTTGTCAGCGAATTTCGGGTCGCCGTAAGCGAAGAACTAGACTAGAACAAAAGATTACGAAGGAAATGAACAAGCTGTGAGGCTGTCAATAAAAAATGAACCTTGTTACATGTATTACATTATTTTTATCTACTTATAAAAAAACGAGGTATTTGAACCCAGATAAAAAAATGTTCAACTCTTTATTAATTTATAATTAAGGATATTATTTATTTTCATTCAAAAGTTGATTGATTTCTTTTAAACTTAAGAATTGTTTTTACATGTTGATATAACACTGAAGTAATTTATAATATTATTATAATTTGATAATTTTTAATTAGTTTTCCGAACGTGTACATTGCATTTTTTTACGTTCATTAATTAGTAACATGTGAATGCTGTACTCTTCGTCGTATATTTCATTACGCTTGTACCACATGTATAAGTGATACCATTATGGACTGCATCAAAAAGAATTGTAAGAATATTTTTTGGTATAAATGATTTTTTGCATTTATCTAAAGCAATATATGTGACACCAATATGATTCCCATTCACGTGAAATCTGAGATTGCGTTTTTGAAGGTATATCTTTTCGCATGAACTGCATGTGTAAGTGATTTTACAATGCACGGCATCTACGTGCCATTTCAAAGAGCTCTTACGTTTGAATTTCTTCCCGCATATATCACATGCATATTTGACACCACTGTGAACTGTATCGATGTGAATTATAAGACTTTTTTTTAGTAAATGACTTTTTTTAAATATCAAATGTATGTTTAATACCATCATGTATTGAATCGATGTGGGCTTTGAGATTACCCTTACTTTTCTAATCGTTTGCACAAACATAACATGTATGTTTAGTACCTTTACGCACCGCATCTAAGTGGACTTTCAGATTGGATTTTTTTGGAAATGACTATCCACGTGTATTGCGTATATGTTTGGTACGAATATTGTGTATCGTACCGATGTGAGATTCGAGATAATGCTTACTTGAAAATTGTCTTCCACAAATATCACATGTATGTTTGGTACCATTATTGTGCACAGTATCGATGTGGATTTTGAGATACTGCTTACTTGAAAATTGTCTTCCACAAATATCACATGTATGTCTGGTACCTTTATGCACCGAATCATTGTGGGTTTTGAGATAATTTTTTCGTGAATATGTCTTGCCGCATATATCACACGTGTGTTTGGTGCCATTGTGCACCGTATCCATGTGGTTTTTGAGATAATGCTTACTTGAAAATTGTCTCTCACAAATAACACATGTATGTTTGGTACCTTTATGCATCACATCATTGTGGGTATTGAGATTGGATTTTTGTGAAAATGTCTTGCCGCAAATATCACATGTATTTTTGGTACCATTATTGTGCACAGTATCGATGTGGGTTTCGAGATACTGCTTACTTGAAAATTGTCTTCCACAAATATCACATGTATTTTTGGTACCATTATTGTGCACAGAATCAATGTGGGTTTTGAGATAATTCTTACTTGAAAATTGTCTCTCACAAATAACACATGTATATCTGGTACCTATATGCACCATAATAATATGGGTTTTGAGATTGGATTTGTGTGAAAATGTCTTGCCGCAAATATCACATGCGTGTTTGTTACCATTGTGCACCGTACCGATGTGAGATTCGAGATACTGCTTACTTGAAAATTGTCTTCCACAAATATCACATGTATTTTTGGTAC